>ML835252.1:35538-53153 GCA_009831015.1 Picea engelmannii | reverse complement strand
AATCTAGAAGATCAAAATTATCTATATGTTTTTCCAAGTGTAAAGAAAAAAATAAGCATTGCTAAGATAAGAACAAATTCTCACGAGCTCCATAGTGAAACTGGGCGTTGGTCAATTCCTAAAACGCCATGGGATGAAAGAGTTTGTGACCTTTGTGACACTAAGAAGGATGAAGATGAAAAGCACTTTCTCTTAGATTGTCCAGCCTATACCCATATTAGATCTCATTTTCAAAATATTGATCACACTACCAACCTTCCTAAACTCTTAACTCAACAAAAGTATGGTGATCTTGGAAAGCTTCTCTTAATGATTTTCGAGCACAAAAACAAAATTCTAAAGAATCACAAGTAATCACTTACCCTCTTAAGGTCCGATAGACCAATTAGGTCTTAGTGGACGTTAATCATCATCATCATCATCATCATCATCATCATTATCTTACCACCATATTGGAGTAGGCACCATTTTTTTTAAATGTGTCTTAATAAAATCTCTTTACTTGTTATTTTATGAAGGATGACAATATTATATGGACTGACGATTCAAAAACACCCTTTTTCCAAAAGAGAATTTTTCAAATTATTTGTTGTTTTATGAAGTACAACAATATTAAAAAAATTAACAAGAAAGGTTATATTTGGAACAACCCATTAATGTCTTGACTCCCAACATTTAGGTGTTTAATGATCATTGTATCTTTAGTATTAAATAATGATAAATGTGAATCATAATGAAAATCCAAAGTTCAACACTCACTTCTTACTCTTAGTATCTAAAGATTAAAGTCATCTCTATTTGTGTTAGCTTTCATTTATTTATTAATATGATGCACATTTCCATAACATTAAATCCATCACACAATTCACATCCACATTATCCTACCACCATATTGCAATATCCACCATTTTAAATGTGTCTTAATAAAAGCTCTCTAGAGAGGGCGATTCAAAAACACCAATAGAGAAAAGGAAAATTTTCAAATTACTTGTTATTTTATGAAGTATGACAATATTATATGGAAGGGCGGTTCAAAAACACCCTTTTTCCCAAAAGGGATTTTTTCAAATTATTTGTTTTTTTATGAAATACAACAGTATTATAAAGTTTGAAAACATATATATATATATATATATATATATATATTGAACAACCCATCAATGTCTTTACTCCCAACATTTAGGTGTTTAATGATCATTGTATCTTTAGTATTAAATAATGATGAATGTCAAGCATGATTAGGATCCAAAGTTCAACACCCACTACTTACTCTTGACATCTAAAGTCTAAGGTCATCTCTATTTGTGTTGGCTGTCATTTATTTCTTGATATGATGCACCTTTTCACAACATTAAATCCATCACACAACTCACACCCACATTGTCCTACGACCATATTGGAGTACCCACAATTTTAAATGTCTTTTAATGAAAACTCCTTGGAGAAGCTTGGAAACCTTGTGTTTTTGTAATCCCCATTTGAATCCATGTGTTATTCACATTATCGATCCTTATTGATATGAGAATTGGCAATGCATTCATATTCCATACTTAATGTGTTCAAATTTCACCCCACCATAATGTATTTCTTTGTTATATTTTCCACAACTCTTTTCTTTGTAAAACACAAAAAGGATTAGTCATGGTTTATTGGTGCAAATTGTAATGACATTGGAAACTTATTAGTAAGATTAACTACAAATATGTGGTTTGATGACACTTGTGAAGAGAAAAGAATAGAGAATAGATATCAACTAAACCCAAAGAAACTAGGTCATCTCTCTTTCTTGATGTTCACATATTTTATGTCTATAAAAGTCTCTAACATGTTGTTTCATAGTTATTTTGTTGCATTGGTATTTGTTATTGGCTATGACACAGTTATAGAATCAATATGTCATTGGGACTAGCCTAGGTGGTTGATGTTAGTTTTTTAGCTCGGGAGGTGCTCCGCATGTGTGTCTTGTATGCAGAAGTTACCTTGTATCTACAGTAATAGACACTTGACTTTGTAATGGGTTTTTACAAAGTTGTGATAAAGTGGCTCTTTTATTAAAGTGACTTTTTTAATAAAGTGTACCTTCTAATATTAAAGTGAATTTATCTCATAAAGTATACTTATGTTATAACGTGAAAATGTACTTTAATATTTTAAGTGATTTATTTTGGAGGGAATGAATCATGACCCTTGATCTTGTAAAGGAAAGATTAGATCTTGGCCATTAGATCTAGGATTGGAGAAGGTGAAGGGTCACTTTCAGATTATAAGAGAATGCATTGGGTAGTGTGCAATATTTTGAGGAAGAGATTGAGAGAGACTTTCGATTAAGCTTGAGAGAGAGAAGTTAGGGCAACAAAGAGGGCGGATTTCCCAAGAGATATTAGGCACAAATCCCAAGGAAAAATTTATGTGTGAGTGCTAAATTATTTTTCAATTGTTGGAGGTTGTATTGTATGGATCCATACAGTCCATAGAGAAAGGGGAAGAGGGTGCGGAAATTGAGGTAGCATTGGCACGGTTTTTGAGGATGTTTTAAGTGTTTTTCTTGCTATTGGGCCATGCAGGACAATCCGTACAACAGAATGTGGGCACACTTTTCAAGGTTCATATTTTTGGGCAGGCCGTATAGCAATACGGACTTGGTACATTTTTCGAGGAAAGAATTTTGGGGGTTGTTTTAGTGTGTTGTAAGTGGATTTCTCTTGTTGGAACTAATATGTATTGTTGTTGATATGTACTTTTCTGAAGCTGAATAATAAATATCTCTCTCTCTCTCTCACATTGGGTTTCCCCACATTGGGGTTTTCCCTGGCATTGCCTAAATTTCTGAGTTTCTCAGAGTTTAAAGGTTGTTATTCTTTGTGTTTATTCCACTGCTAAATTGCTTAGCAATGTGTATTTATGCTTATGGTAATTTCAGAAATGTGGGTTTAGACATTTCAGAGTTCATACAAGACAATTATCTCTAGGTTGCTAAGTGTATGACATAATTATTTACTTACTAATTTTGTCTTTTAAATTTCTACATTGTATCAGAGCTTGGGCTCCGAGTGACATTGAGCAGTGAGATTTTTGAACAACTTTGAAGGGGGAAGTCTATTGTTTATTTTCCTTGGAATAGTGACAGGGAATATGGTTGCATGCATTATATTTGAGGATCGGTTGGATGGAATTTCCAACTATTTGCAGTGGAAGGTCTAAATGTCAGGTGTTCTCAAGGAGAACAAGATTTGGAACTATGTTGGTTCTGTTGTTGTGTCTCCCACAACAGATCCGGTTTCTTTGGATTTGCATAAGGTAAAGGAAGCCAAAGCTCGGAGGATTATTCTGGATGGGGTGAAGGACCACCTTATCCCACACTTGGCTGAGAAGAAAACAACCCAAGAGATATAGGATGCACTTAAGAACTTATTTGAGGCGAAGAATGAAAACCGAAAGATGGCCTTGAAGGATAAGTTGCATGATACCAAGATGGGTAAGGGGGAGAGTGTGTCTTCTTATATTACATGGGTAGCTCAAGTGAAAGATGAGTTGGTTGCAATTGGGGAGGTCATATCGGATTCAAAGTTGGTAAGAATAGCCTTGAAAGGATTCACCAAGGAATGGGAATTCTTCGTGAAGTGTGTGGTGGGTCGTGAGCATCTTCCATATTGGAGAAGACTATGGGACGATTTCACTCAGGAGAAGATTCAAGAAGGATCTCAGAGCAGTGGATAGAAGATAGATGGAGTTGAGGAGAATGTTGCTCTTGTTGCAAAGAGCAAGAAGAAAGGAAGTTTCGGGAGGGACTTGAGTAAAGTCAGATGTTACTGTTGTAAGCAGTTGGGGCACCTTGCTTCTCATTGTCTTGAGAGGAAGAATAAGAAGGAAGGAACATGAGGGTCCTGATACAACGAATACAACAACCATGGAGGACGTTTCTTCCAAGTATGACAGGGAATTTTCTTTGGTTACTCTAGTATCCAGTGTCAGTAGTGGAGGATTTGAGGGAGATATTAGATGGATTGTTGAAAATGGAGCCTCTTGTTGCATGAATGGAATCTGGCGAGTATTCCTTATTATCACAGAGACATGTCCTAACTGACTGGTGGAGAGTGAAGGAGGTATGGCGCAAGTTGTATGTGGAGTTGGAAGGGTTAGATTCCAACTCAAGTATGGAGGATTCTTGGAGCTTGATGGAGTTCTCTTTGTTCCAAGGTAGAGGGTTAACTTTCTCTCAATCTCAACCTCTGAGGATGATGGATATTGTACATTTTTCAAGAGGGGACATGTATTTATCTACAGGGAGGGAGTGGACCCAGTGGAACCACAACTGATTGGTGATCGAGTGGACATGTTGTATATGTTGTGAGGACAACCTTCAGGTTATGATTCAACGTCAGATGAGGAGCATGAGGCTCATGAGACTGCAGTGGGCCCAAGGATTCAACCTTTCATTCCGAGAGAAGAGAGGGAGTATCTTACGAGCACTGACAGGAGGCTCATTTGGTGTGATTGAATCGATGCTCAGGGTGGAGTGGATTCTCCTAGGAGCTCAGGGTTCAGAGTGGTTGTCAAGAGAAGATCTTCTAGTTTGAGTTCTGTGCAGGTGTTGAGGATGGCTCCAGATTCAGAGGGAGATCCTACTGAGCACAGTGTGATGGGACCAGATGATGGAGATGACAACGAGTACATCCCTCGCTAAGAGGGAGTGTTATCATTTTAGTTGAGGAGGTACTTTGCATGTGTGTCTTGTATGCGGAAGTTACCTTGTACCTACACTACTAGACACTTGACTTTGTAATGGGTTTTTATAAAGTTGTGATAAAGTGGTTCTTTTATTAAAGTGATTTTTTAATAAAGAGTACCTTCTTATATTAAAGTGACATTATCTCATAAAGTTCAATTATGTTATAAAGTGAAAAAGTACTTTAATATTTTAAATGATTTATTTTGGAGGGAATGAATC
This sequence comes from Picea engelmannii, assembly GCA_009831015.1. Classification (NCBI taxonomy): domain Eukaryota; kingdom Viridiplantae; phylum Streptophyta; class Pinopsida; order Pinales; family Pinaceae; genus Picea; species Picea engelmannii. The sequence goes on along the minus strand of ML835252.1, from coordinate 48,205 downwards.
ATGACCCTTGATCCTGTAAAGGAAATATTAGATCTTAGTCATTAGATCTAGGTTTGGAGAAGGTGAAGGGTCACTTTCAAATTATAAGAGAATGCATTGGGTAGTGTGCAAGATTTTGAGGAAGAGTTTGAGAGAGATTTTTCAGTAAGCTTGAGAGAGGGAAGTTAGGGCAGCAAATATGGTGCATTTCCCAAGATCTATCGGGCACAAATCCCAAGGGAACATTTATGTGTGAGTGATGAATTATTTTTCTACTGTTGGAGGTCGTACTGTACCGATCTGTACAGTAAGGGGAAGAGGGCAATGAAATCGAGGCAACATTGGGACAATTTTCGAGGCTTTTTGAGTGTTTTTCTTGTTGTTGGGTCATACAAGATAGTATGTAAAGCATAATTTGGGCACACATTTCAATGTGCATACTTCTGGGCAAGCCACACAACAATACGAACTTGGCATGTTTTTCGAGGCAGAAATTTTGGGGGCTTTTTTAGTGGGTTGTAAGTGGATTTCTCTTGTTGGCACTGATATTTATTGATGTTGATATGTACTTTCCTGAATATGAATAATAAATCTCTCTCTTTCTCTCTCTCTCTCATTGGGTTTCCCCACATTGGGGTTTTCCCTGGCATTCCCTCAATTTCTGAGTTTTTCTGAGTTGAATGGTTGATGTTCATTATGTTTATTTCGTTGCTAAATTGCTTAGTGATGTGTATTTATTCTTATGGTAATTTCATAAATGTGGGTTTAGACATTTTAGAGTTCATACAAGACAATTATCTTGATCTGTATGGATATTGGTGGCCACCCACCTATTCCAACTGGCTCCTCATGTCAGTTTTTGTTCATCACATCTTTTTGTATTGCTTTATAATTGTGAGTTATACACTTTTGGGGATTTTTGAAGCCTCACACATTCTCCAGGTGGATACGGGTGGCCTCTCGCCTAATCCAACTGGCATATTTTGTATGTTTTCACGTCAACACATCTTGTTGTACTTTTAGGGCTGTTTTGAGGCCCTAAACATTGTTTTTTTTCTCGCCACAGTCAAACTGTAGACAGAGTAAGAGTTTGATGATAGAATGTGTATTTCTATGAAATACCTTTCCAACAGGCTATCACGCGCCTAAAACGGAGGTCGTATGCAAAAGTTATGACCCTAGAAAGTTGAGGTACCAAATTACAGCAACTTACCCATAGGGCCCACATGATTTTTGGTGTTTCACCTTCTAGGGTTAGGTTTTTGGATGTCTAGAGTTTTGGAATTCATGAGTAATATGAAAAGGGCCTATGGAGCCTCATTGTAGTCGATTCTTCTCAGACAGATGCGCGTAGCATCCACATCTCTTCTCAGAGATAACTACCACCATTCGAGCAAGTTTCAGTTCTACAGTTTTATAGTTTCAGCCTATTCCATTATTTAATAGACGATATTGTTCACTGAATATTTGTGTTATTCTTCCTATCTCTATGTTTATGGTATTCAGTCTGTAATCATTTCGTTCCACTCCTAAATCCGAATCAGTGGTATCATAGCGGTTTGTTATTCATTTATTTTTCTTCGTGCATGTCCCCAACAAGGTCTAGGTATAAGAAGTTAGGACTCGAACCAATCGATCCATTACCATATAGGTCGCGCCGAGCCTGAAAACAACCCATGGGAGACAAAAATAAAGATGATGGAGCAATAGATCCTATTAAAAAATTTCTTGAGGAAGCCCTCGCGTGACAAAGGAACGAAATGATGGACAACTTCACACAGATCCTTTGACGATTTCCCACGGGAGAAGCATCTTCATCAGGAAGGCATACAATCCCCTTCAAGGTACAGGTAACTTTTGATATTCCATTATTTGAAGGACTAATAGATGTGGATGATATAGATAAATGGTTAAATCTTCTCGAAGGATATTTTTTGGTCTGCAATTTTTCCGATCGGGAAAAGATTACTTTTGTACTCCTCAAGGTCATTCCCCATGTTAAATATTGGTGGGATACCTACTTTAAGAAAAGGGCCATGGAGGAATATGCAATTTTTTTGGTGGCCCCTACATGGGATTCCTTCCGAGACGCCATTTAAGAACAATACTACCCTGTTGGAAGATACGAGGACCAATACACCAGATGGACCACCCTCCGTCAAGAAAGGGACCAAACAGTACCAGACTTCACCAACATTTTCCATACCCTCCGCACCAAATTAGGTATCAAATATTATGAGCGTCATTTGGTGCTCTAATACCGCGGTTGTTTGCATAGATACATTCAAACAGAAATGGAGTTCCTGGACATCGCCTCATTGGGCACAACTTATAGATATGTTTTCAAGATCGAGCAGAAATTTAAGCAAAAATGACAAGAGTTTGGATCTGCAAACCCCTCACAGCTGAGGCAGGGCAAAGGAAACCCCAACCCACATAGCAGGGGACCAAGTCGCGATGGTTTCCCTCAGGACAATCCATCCAAGCCTCAACAGAAGAAGGGAAACGAAAAGACAAAGAAGGACACAAGAAAATGGTGTGAGTACCATAAAATTCCTTGGCACAACACCGACGAATGTCGCTCCAAGCCATCCCTCGTGGTTGAGCTAAAGGCTTCCGAGTCAGAGGTCGATTCTGATTCTGAGTCAAATCCTGAAGGAGGGAAGTGGATTATCAATGTTGAACCCAGTGCCATGGTCGCTACCACCAAAGTCTGACCAAGCGAACCAGAAGAACTAGAGGAAGAGAAACGCCTCTTTCACTCGCAAATGTGGGTCAAGGGGGCCCCGATTCACTTCATTGTCGACAGCGGTAGTCAAAAGAACCTGATTTCAGCAGAGGTCATCAAACGACTGAACCTGCCAATGACACCGCACCTGCAACCCTACACCATCAGCTGGATTCATCAAGGAAGAGATCTTTGTTTCATCCAACAATGTCGTCTATCCTACGACATCAAGCCTTTCAAAGATGAGGTACTGTGTGATATTGCTCCCTTTGAATTTTGTGATGTTCTTTTAGGACAACCATATTTTTGGAAGCATCATGTTGTGTATGAGTCTAGACCCCATAGTGTTATTATTACTTTGGGTAGACAATTGTATAGGATACCAGAGGTGGCACCGCCGACTGCTATTTCTTTAATCTCTTCTAAGAAATGCAGTAAGTTCATTTCACAAACCGGGAAGTTCGTCTTATTTGTGATCCATGCTCACAATAAGCAAAAGGTCTCTGCCACAACCGTGGCCTCTACACAACACCTCTCTTTGAAACATAAGCAAGTGGACGGGATCGTGGAAGAATACAGAGACATATTCATCTCACCTACAGGGGTAGAAACACACTGGCAAGTCAAGCATCCAATTTATCTGACCCCTAGCGCACCTCTACCTAATGGACCAGTCTATCGACGCTCACTAATGGAGAATGATGAAATCAAGCGTCAGATCCAAGAGCTTATTCAAAAGGTGCACATTAGACCCAACTCCTCCCATTGTAGAAGCTCGATTGTACTGGTGCAAATGAAGGATGGGACTTGACAAGTTTGCATTGATTACAGGGCCTTAAACAAAATCACAATTAGGAACCACTATCCCATTCCTAGGATTGATGATCTTCTTGATCAACTCAAGGGGGAAAAGTTATTCAGCAAGATTGACCTGAAGTTTGGCTACCACCAGTTTCCCATCGAACCAACGGATGTCTAAAGGACAACCTTCAAGCCTAAGGAAGGTCTCTACGAATGGCTAGTCATGCCCTTTGGCTTGACAAATGCACCAACCACTTTCATGAGTTTGATGGATGATGTATTGAGACCCTTCACCAACTCCTTTGTGGTAGTATATTTGGATGACATCCCCATCTTTAGAAGAACGTGGGAGGAGCACATGTGACATATTCAGTAGGTTTTGAGCACTCTACGATAGCACAAACTTTATGCCAACTTGGAAAAAATCTCTTTTGGAATGAACAGGGTCCAATACCTGGGATACATTGTTGATGAGCATGGGGTAAATTTTGATCCAGCTAAGATCCAAGTCATTCGTGATTGTCCAGCCTCGACCACACTGACCGATATTTGGAGCTTCTTAGGACTTGCCAATTTTGATCGACGATTCGTGTTGGGATTCTCCCATATTGTCTGGGCCCTCATCCAGGTGACCAAGGGAGGTGGTAGGACAAGTTCGTGTGGGGGAAGGAGTAACAACGAGCATTTGAAGATCTGAAACATTGTTTGTGCTCAGCTCCAATGCTCTCATTGCCTGATCTGCAACAACCATTCAAGATTGAGACTGATGCGTCTGGCTATGCTGTGGGCGCACTTCTCACTCAGCACAGGAATCCGGTGGCATACCATAGTGAGACAGTCTCTGATATTGTCCGTAAATACCCCACCTATGATAAGGAAATGTATTCCATTATACAAGCCTTCCATCAATGGAAACAATACATTTTGGGTACAGAGACGATCATACACACTGATCATAAGCCTCTGTAGTTCATACAAACGTAGGGGAAATTGCAGAATGAATGCCATCAGAAGTGGTCCACCTACCTGCAACAGTTCCATCTCAACATCAAGTATAATATAGGTATCTCCAATCACATCCTTGAATTCCTTATTCGGCTTCCTGTGGTTGCACTTACCACTGTGCTCCATTCTTGTGGACATGAAACGTCATAGTGGCCCCAACTTTACCAGTAAGATCCAGACTTCACCACCACATATTAGCTCTTGGGTATAGGTGCCACTGTCACTGATTTTCACATTCAGGATGAAATCTTATGCCACTTGGTCCATCTCTGTGTTCCTAAAAGCGAGTTTGCAAAGCTGATTTGGGAAGCCCACTACAATCGAGTGGTAGGACATTTTGGCGTAGAGAAAAATGTGGCCGTCCTTCAGAGACATTTTTATTAGCCAAAACTTCGGCTGGACGTCAACAAGTATATCAGATCTTGCACTGCCTATGCCATCGCCAGCCCGACCATCAAGAAGAAAGGATTATACACCCCTCTGCCTATTCCTGAGAAGTTGTTGGAGTCCATCTCCATGGACTACATGTCTAGTTTGTCGACCACCAAGCACGAAAATGATTGTATGTTTGTGGTCGTTGATCAGTTTTCGAAGATGGCCATCCTCACAGCCTATAAGAAGACTGTCATAGTGGCCAATATTGTCAATCTCTTCTTCGAACGAGTTTGGGTTCACTTTGGGATACCACAGACCATCATCTTCGACTGAGACAACAGGTTCCTCATCACCTTTTGGTCGAGTCTCTGGTCTCTATTGGACACCAAGCTCACAAAATCCACTTCTTTCCACCCCCAAACCAATGGCCAAACTGAGGTTGTCAATCGGATGATTTTTCACATCCTGCGTATGTAAAATTCCAAGCATCCCCGTACATGGGACGAGAGTCTCCCATATGTCCAACACAGTTACAACAAGGCTCTCCATAGTTCCACCAACCATAGCCCATTTTAGGTGGGTCTGGGATTCCAACCCTTGGGACCCATTTATGTTTCACTTCCTATTTCCACCACAAATACAAACTCTTCCCATGATCAGTCTGCGGTCAACAAAGCAGCCAAATTCATTGAGTGGATTCAACACATCCGCCAACAGGTCCAGGAGATTTAGCAGAAATACAATGCTAAGTATAAGCAACTCCATGATAAACACAGGGTACCACACCAGTTTCAGGTTGGCGAAAAAGTCTTGTTAAATTTGTAAAAGGAGCGTCTCACCAGGCCCAATCGGAAGCTTCAGCCACTTCGTTATGGGTCTTACACTATCTCCTTCTAGGGTTAGGTTTTTGGATGTATAAGGTTTTGGAATTCATGAGTAATATTTAAAGGGCCTATGGAGCCTCATTGTAGTCGATTCTTCTCAGACGGATGCACGTAGAAGCCACATCACTTCTCAGAGATAACTACCACCATTCGACCAAGTTTTAGTTCTGCAATTTTACAGTTTCACCCTATTTCATTATTTAATAAAAGATATTGTTCATTGAATATTTGTGTTATTCTTCCTATCTTTGTGTTTATGGTATTCAGTCTGTAATCACTTCGTTCCACGCCTAAATCTGGATCATATCTCTAGGTTTCTAAGTGTATGACAAAATTATTTACTTGATGATTTTGTCTTTTAAATTTCTACATGGTATTAGAGCTTGGGCTCTGAGTGACAGTGAGCAGTGAGATTTTTGGGCAAGTTTGAAGGGGGAAATTTGTTGTTTGTTTTCCTTGGAATAGTGACAGGGAATATGGTTGCATGCATTATAATTGAGGATCGGTTGGATGGAATTTACAACTATTTGCAGTGGAAGGTTCAGATGCTAGTCAGTTATGTTGTTGTGGCTCCCACAACACATTTAGGAATTTACAACTATTTGAAACTATGTCAGTTATGTTGTTGTGGATCCCACAACACATCCTATTGCTTTGGATTTGAATGAGGTAAAGGAAGCCAAATATTAGAGGATTATTCTAGATGGGTTGAAGGAACACATTATCCCACACTTGGCTAAGAAGAAGACATCCCAAGAGATGTGGGATGCACTTAAGAAATTCTTTGAGGAGAAGAATGAAAACTAGAAGATGGCCTTGAAGGATAAGCTACATGATACCAATATGGGTAAGGGGGAGAGTGTGTCTTATTATCTTACCTGAGTAGCTCAAGTGAAATATGAGCTAACTACAGTTGGGGAGGTCATATCAGATTCAGAGTTGGTGAGAATAGCCTTGAAAGGATTCACCAAGGAATGGGAATTCTTCATGAAGTGTGTGGTGGGTCGTGAGCATCTTATTGATTAGAGTATAATATGGGACGATTTCACTTAGAAGGAGATTCACTAAGGATCTTAGAGAAGTGGACAAAAGACAGATGGATAGGAGGAGAATGTTGCTCTTGCTGCAAAGAGCAAGAAGAAAGGAAGTTCTAGGAGGGACTTGAGTAAATTAAGATGTTGTTGTTGTAACCAGTTGGGGCACCTTGCTTCTCATTGTCCTAAGAGGAAGAAGAAGAAGAAGGAACAAGAGGGGCCTAATATAGTGGCTACAACAACCGTGGATGACTTTTCTTCCAAGTATGACAAGGAATTTTCTTTGGTTACTCTAGTATCTAATGTCAGTAGTGGAGGATTTGGGGGTGATATCATATGGATTGTTGATAGTGGAGTCTCTTGTCACATGATGACAATCTGGTGAGTATTCCTTATTATCACAGAGACGGGTCTTGAAAAACTGGTGGAGAGTGAAGGAGGTATGGCACGAGCTGTACGTGAAGTTGGAAGGGTTAGATTCCAACTCGAGTATGGAGGATTCTGGAGCTTGATGGATTTCTCTTTGTTCCAAGGATGAGGGTTAACTTTCTCTCAATCTCAGCCTTGGAGGATGATGGATATTGTACATTTTTCAAGAGGGGACATGTATTTATCTACAGGGAGGGAGTGGACCCGGTGGAACCATAGTTGATTGGTGATCGGGTGGACAGGTTGTATATGTTGTGAGGAAAACCTTCAGGTTATGATTCAACGTCGGATGAAGATAAGGACGCTCTTGAGAAGGATTTAGTCTTTCATTCCAAGAGAAGAGAGGGAGTCTCTTCTGAGCACCGGCAGGAGGCTCAGCTAGTGTGATCAAACCGATGCTCAGGCTGTAGTGGATTCTCTTAGCATCTCAGGGTTGAGAGTGGTTGTCAGGAGAAGATATTCTAGTTCGAGTTTTGTGCAGGTGTTGAGGATGGCTCTAGATTCAAAGGGAGATCCTACTGAGCACATTGTGATGGGACCATATGATGGAGATGAAAATGAGTACATCCCTCGCTAAGAGGGAGTGTTATCTTTTTATCTCGGGAGGTACTCCGGATGTGTGTCTTGTATGAAAAAGTTACATTGTACCTACACTACTAGACACTTCACTTTGTAATGGGTTTTTATAAAGTTGTGATAAAGTGGTTCTTTAATTAAAGTGACTTTTTTAATAAAGTGTACCTTCTAATATTAAAGTTACTTTATCGCATAAAGTGCACTTATGTTATAAAGTGAAAATGTACTTTAATATTTTAGGTGATTTATTTTGGAGGGAATGAATCATGACCCTTGATATTGTAAAGGAAAGATTAGATCTTGGCCATTAGATCTAGGTTTGGAGAAGGTGAATGGTCACTTTTAGATTGTAATATAAAGCATTTGGTAATGTGCAAGATTTTGAGGAAGAGTTTGAGAGAGATTTTCGAGTAAGCTTGAGAGAGGGAAGTTAGGGCAACAAAGAGGGTGCATTTCCAAAGAGATATTAGGCACAAATCCAAAAGGAACATTTCTTTGTGAGTGTTGAGTTATTTTTCTGCTATTGGAGGTTGTACTGTACAGATCCGTACAGTCTGTACATTCGTTATAACAAGTGGAAGAGGGCACAAAAATTGAGGCAACATTGACACAATTTTTGAGGTTATTTTGATGTTTTTCTTGCTTCTGGGCCATACATTGTGTATGAAGATTTAAATTGTCATTTTTAAGTCTTTTGAAATTTCTAAGAAGATAATAATAATAACTCATTTTTTATGAAATTCATTTATTTTTAGTGTACATTTAATCTATCAAGGGGTTGCATTTTAAGTTAAAAGGTATGCTCCCCAGATGGGGTGTCAGCAAGATCCACGCGTCCATGGAAGAAGACAACGCATGCCACCTCTCCATAGGCCACGTGACCGACACATTTAGTGTCCCCCCTTTCTTTATTACCCCAGATGACTACTAACCACCTTCATTTCTTCGATATCCTAACTAAATTCTCTAACGTGCCCCTCTCTATTTTTTCGTCCTGGCGATGGAGGAAGGACGTTGGTCGTCACCTTTGCGTGCGTGTGAAATTCATTTCTAGTTTCCTCATTACGGAGATGCTCCTCTGTTGGACCATTATGCCTCATTCTTTCTTGGTTGCAACCCATTCTCTTTTCTGACCTCTCTGGTATTTACCTCCCACTGGTGGCTCATCTGATTATTCACGACTCCGCCTTACTCTTTCTCATTGTTGGATATGCCTAGGTTTCACGGGAAGCCAAAGCGAGGTCCTATATGGTATCAAAACAAAGTGTCTATGGCTAGTCTCCCCCCACATGTCCTTGCTTCGTCACCTATCTCCTCACCCCCCTCCACCGCCCAATCCTCTCCAGGTCAGAGCGGTCTTCCACTTTTGTCTTCACCATGGGCTTGTCGTGTTGAGTGGTTTGATCTCCATGGTAATTATCTGGGATACATTACTATCCCAATCCAGGATATGGTCTCATCTTCAAAGCCATCTTTGGTCTGCCCAGTGAGTTCAACTCATCACTTTGTCCCCTCGAAACCACCCTTCGCCCCCTCACCACCACCCTCTACCCCCTTGCCACCCTCTGTCCCATATCCATCTCTGGAGGAATACCCTGCTCAATTGGAAGAGCCTCCGAGCCAGACCCATTTATGCTCAGATTGTTCTTCATGTTCAATATTTTGTGACTCGGTGGTGATATTACAAGACCTAGTCTTTGGGGTCAGAAAGGATGTGAACAACCTACACTTTCAGCTGGAACACTTGGAAAAGTGAGCGGAGAAAATTGAATCTCTGCTCGGGACCCTGCTCAGTTCCCTACACACTCCAGAACTGGCTACCAACACTCCAGCTGCTTCAGAGGCATGTTTTTCTCCATATCTCCATGTGGTTGTCAAGGGATACGTGGAAAAGCGTGAACGTCAAATATCATGAGAACAGGAAGGCGTACATGTGTCATCTTGCATGTTTTATTTTATTCACTGCTAATGCTTTTGGAAGCTTCCTCTTGGGACATTTTCAGTGCCTAGCACAGTTAGTCTATTTTTTCTTTCAAGAGTTAGTATTTTTTGGTATTATAGTTTGCATGACTCGTTCGGATGAATTGGTTTCCCTACGAGGTGATTCAGAACATGTTGTATAATTTTCAGTTGCTTACAAAGCTAAGAGACTGGCTCAATTGGTTTCCCTTTGGGGTAATTCAGCACAAACAAAACCCTGATATCTCCAACGATACTGTAATTTTGGTTCATGAAAGGTAATATATAGATTCTTACTTAAAAAAAAGTAAAATTAAAATGTATGTTTATTATTAGTTTCTTTAAGACCACAATTTATTTATTCTATGGTTGCTTAATTTTTGATGTTATAAAAAATTCGATGGGAAATATTCTTTAAAATAAAAAAAAATTAATGAAATATACCTAGTTTACTCTTGCTATTTGAATTTGTATTGTTCCTTAACCCTTGAAAATTGAAACAGAACTAGTATACAAAGAATATAATTGCAAAATAATTGGAAACAAGATAAAATAAGATGAAATATGTAGAGATGCCCTTGTATATTGATAATGCAATGAATGTAAACATTGTTCACTTGCCTCTTCAGGTGAAGTGAATTTTCAATGATTAGAGTTCCAAATATACAACACAAGACAAAACATTCCATTGTCTCCTCTCTCTTTAAAAAGCGTTTCCATGGAAAAACCCTATCTACTTGTGGCCCCATCAATAATGAGTACCAACTACATATTGGGCCCTATAAAGTGGACCCTTTTACATTAAATAATTATCCCATATTACCCAATGGACCTTATTCAAAGAGGATGGTCACATACAATAATTAACTAACTCCCATGTAGCCAAAAAGTAGGGAGGTTAGAATAGGACCATAACATGCCTTCCCCCTTCAAAGGAAGTATTTTCCTCAAGGATAAAGATGAGGAAATTGTTGTAGGATTGTAGTTGGATTCCATCATGTATGATTTTAGGGGCTAAATTTTGCTCATGGGCTAATTTTCCATGGTTTTTCCAAAAAAGAGATTCGCTATTTTAAAAATGATTCGCCCAAATTCTATAGGATACAATTATTTTAAGTTAAAAATAGCCAAAAAAATTTAAAAACTGTATTTTTACAAAAATATCGCCCAACATTTATAGTTGGCATATGAAGGATTAGTAAGATTTGCCAAGGTTTCTACATTTTAAAATAAATTTCCATCCTTAAAATCATCCCTGATTTCCATGTGGCATCTTTGGGTGGCATATAATTCCACTAGAGGGTGCTTGCATGAAGATGATGGTTAAAGGGTGGCAATGGGGTTCCTAGGAACGTGTTCATTCAAAAATATGCTCACATTCTTAGAAACCTACACGTGTTCTTGAGCTGCTCACTTTGACATTCCCTGAACTACCATTGAGGCTTCCAAGTTAGCACCAGGTAGGATTTATTAGGAACACGTGTGCATTCCTAAGAATGTGCATGTTCTTTAGGAACACACATGCATTCTTGTGGATTAATTTTTTTAAAAATCCCGCGGCTAGTCCGTTTCACCAACAAACTGCACAATGTGTTTTGAGAGTTATTGAGTAAATTTGTAAGTGGAAATTGAGGAAATATTGACAAATCACTGCCAAACTCTACTGAAAATGGCCATTAATTGGTTCTAAGTATTTTGATTCAATTTGATTCTTTTTTATTTCATATTTGTTTACATGATAAAAAACAAATAAAAATTTAATTTTCCCTTATTAAATTATAGCACACTTAGTTAATATGGTCCTGAAGAAAACCCAAACCAAAAATCACCACATGAAGACACACCAAACTCAAACCCACAATTGGAAAACATAAACATAGAAATTGATGTAGGGTTGAAGTCTCTTATAACCCTTATACAAGACTTACAAAATACCAGAGAGCCCTTGCGGTTGTCACTAGCCACATCCCTAGACACCATTGTATCTTCTATTAGAAATTCTTAAGGATAATTAACGCACATTTTTAATTACAGGGAAAGAATGTATGGATATTGTAGGATGGGTCTAGATAAAAACCAAGTTAGAGATCTCAACATTTCAAAATAAGACCTGATGACATTGTTTACTGACCCGAGAACTGAATTATAGCCACTAGTCACAAATAGATGCATTTGTATGGATTGGTGCTCCTACTAACAATTTTTCGACAATTGGATAGATAGGTGGTTTATGGTATTTGAAAAAACTCCCTACAATAATGGGGAGGTGCCTTTGTATTTCCTTAGAAAATTATGGGAAGAGTTTATTTTATATCAGCATGTCAATTAATTTGACATTAGTGAATTCAAGGGGTGGATTGTGGGTCCATGTAGGATAGAAAAAATGCTAGGAATGACCCATTGATATTCCCTCGTCCTCCTAGGTGGAGGCCTAACCCATTTTCCTAGCATCCTCCTATAGTAAAAAGTATCAACCATACCCAAACATCCATATCCACGTTGACCCGTAGCTTGGTGCAACACGACACATTCATAGAATTATCCTATCAAGAGAGACCTTCAAGTGATGTTTGTTGGTTGTGGAGCCTTATTATCTTCCTGATTCAGAGGTATTTTACTTTCATCTGTGTTTATACCCCATGAAGTATTTACACCCCAGAAGTATGTACACTCTTCCACGCGGGGGAGTGCAGAGGGGGGGGTACCCCCTCTGCGGGGTACGGGGGGGCTATCTCCCCGGCTAGGGGGTCTGGAGGCAAGCGGGCCCCCAAAGGAAAAATTGCCTTGTAAATGTATATTGTAATTTCATTGTAAATCTGGACCGTTCATTATAAGGTCGCAGATCTAACGATAGAGATTATGTTAGGGTTTTTTTCCCTAGAAGGCAACCCTCTTTT
>ML835251.1:3205-38366 GCA_009831015.1 Picea engelmannii | reverse complement strand
TAATTAATTAATTAATTAATCAATCAAAAGTTGTAAACAATTAATTAATAAATAAATAAATAAATAATATTATTAATACTAATCATCGTTTAACTAAAATCATATTCGGACAATTAATTATCCCTAAGCATCTATTTAACCAGGGTTGTTACAGGTTTTGTATATCTAGTCTCTACAACATCCCAGACATCAACACCTAAGGCCACAATGTATGTTCTCATTCTAACCTTCCATCAAGCAAAATTTGTTCCATCAAATAGAGGAGGATTATTAGTCGAAGTTCCTTCATGACTTGTGAAGTTTAAGCTTACTGATCTACCTTTAAATAAAAGGAACTGAATCTAATACCAATTGTTGGAAATAATACGACAACTGAGAGGGGGGGGTGAATCAGTTGTTATTGTGCTTAAACAATTTTATTCCTATTAAACTAGTATTAATCTTATCCAAGTGATCATCATGATTATGCAAGTCATGAACAACATAAATAGTAAACATCAATCAGACATATGATATACACAAATACATATATTCATGAGGAAACCCATAAAGGGATAAAACCTCTTCTTCTTCGAATGATAGGCAGTATTTTATGTTCTGTACATCATTAATTTTTGAGCACCAACTCAAAATGAGGCTACAACCTCTTCTTTAACAAGTTGCAACTTTTTGAGAGCACCAACCCTTTGGTTTCTCTAGCACCCACTAGAAGGAAGCACCAACTCCCTGAGTGTTCCAACACCAACTGGATGGAAGCACCAACTTCCAATCACACAGGCACCAACCTGTATAACAGAAAAAAATGGTTCTCCCTTGCACCACCCTACTACCCTTGTTTTTCTGGCTACAACCAGATGGAAGCTACAACTCCCAGTCTCATCATTGTTCTACTACATTTCTCTTCTCTGCCTACATCAGTGTATCCCCACTGCTCACATCTTCTTGCACACACCTATTCATATTCTCTTATTCCTTTTATGCTTTGCACTGCCTCTTCATCCTTTTCACTGAGTCTCTGATATTCCCTTCAGATCGTGCACTGCATCACCTCCTACACACATGCATCACACTCCCAAAACAACTCTCTATCTTCTTTGTTCTACATCTCTTTCAAACATTGAGTCTTTTGCTTGATCATCATTCGAAATCTCCATCTTCTCTGGCTATTATCACAAGATTCTTTGGCTTCTCTGGCAGTTATCCTGAGAATCTTTGGCTTCTCTGTCAGTCGAAATAATTCATCTTCTCTGGCAGTTACAGTCATTCATTTTTGGTTTTGTTTGGCTTCTAAGCCCCTTCCTTCACATGACCACCGGTGGTGACCATACACCTATTCGAAAGGAACTTTGCGTTCTTGGTCTGGTGAGCACTAGCTCCCTTTTTTTCTTCAATATGACCTTGGGCAATGAGCTTCACGTGACCACGCGATTGTGGGCACATCCATAGGCGGTTTGAGGGAAACCTGCTTTTCACCCCGCAATTCACTACAGAGCTCCACGTATGCCTTTGGCGATACTGTGGTTTTGATTGCGGCACTATTATGAAAAATTAAGACCCGAGCATGTTCTGGCCCCGCAATCGAGCATGACCGTCGATCTCATGGTCTCTAACAGATTCCTTTGATCAACGTCTTCGATCAATCTTCCTTTCCCGCCTTATTTCCTTCGTCCATGCACGATCCTTAGTCTTAACGACCAAGTGACATGTGGCCCTCCAAACCAACGGATGAGATCGATTTCACCTTTTGGGCTTTGAGAGTCTCAATTCTCAAACTCTACTTTCTCTGCAGTGCTTCCACCCAAAATTCACAATCTATCAACACATGGTATTCTCAAATCAGACAATCACAATTCCTTCGGGTATTCAGGGTTCAAGAGTCTCAACTCTCAACTTTCTTCGTTCATTTTCTTTTTACTGTAGTGTTCCAATCCGAAGTACACAATCTGTTGACGTGTGTCCTCCTACAGATTGACGATCCTCATCTCCTTCGGGTATTTGACCTTTCAACCAAAATCAATGGTTCTGCAGATCCTTTCTCGATCAATAGTCGAGATATCCTTCGGTTCTCCAGACTTCAGAGATTTCAAATCTCAACATTATCTCTATCACCGTTTTACCAGAGCTGACAATCCACTGACGCGTGTCCCTTTCGGATCAACGGTTGCGATCCTTTCGTGTCTCCGGACTTCGGAATTCTCAAGTCTCAACTGGAAATTCTTAAAGTGAGATTTCTCCAAAATCTCAAATCAACTGACACATACTTCCCATTGACAATCAATGGTTGGGATTTGTCTTTGTCGATTGTCACCATCTCCCTATCCACAAACTTCCGAAGTTGTGAATCTCGCGCCATGTCTCCTCCTCGACGATGGACAACCCCAAATCACTTCGAGACTTCAATATTTGGGATGTTAGGGTCCTAACCCACAGATAGGTAGAACAATATATTCAGATGTAATAAAGGTCAATATTAATAAGGCCTTTCAATAAAATAAAATAAGGTGGATGTAAGAAGACCTAATAGAAGCTTCTACTTCTAAAAGGATCTTCCTCTAGATGCTTCTTTTTAGTATAAATAGGAGTCGAGGGTATGAGAACCCTAGCTTGGATATTATTGTAATAGATCTCTGCTTAATTGGAGGTTGCCCCCTCGAAGAGGCCCGTGAACATTTCTTTCAGATTCAAAGTGTTATTTTTGTTGTTATTCTTATATCATTTCAGTGTTATTGTGGTGAATGTTCTGGTTATATTGTTGTTATTCTGCCATTACTAGCATTTTATTTCTATTCTGCATACATTTTATATCTGGTATATTACAAGTGGTATCAGAGCACCTTCCTCGGTAGAAAGTGGGGGTTAAATTTTTGTTTTTTTTCTAGGGTAGAGACGTATTCTAGCATCTTTAAGCCACAAAGATCTATCGTTACGCGCATAAACCCGCGGTTGATGGATTCATACACGCTGGAAATACAAGTGGTACTTAAGCGCACATCTGTTGGCCACCCTTGTAACCCCTGTTGGTACCCCTTCGAGTGGTAGCATATCAGACAACACCTGTGTACGGATCGACCTAGATTACTCGAAGCCATCTTTAGATAAACTGATCAGCCTCCTGACTTCTATAGTGTCATTGAGAACAAAACTCGGGAAGATACTCTCTAGTACCTGGGTAGTTGGGTAGTACGGCTAAGAATATAGTCTATCCTCCTTAGTTTGTGCCCTGAGATATTGGGTCGAGTACTACTGTTGGACCCCACACATATATCAGAGAGCTATAGCACAGGGCAAACCCTTGTCTGTAGAACCCTTGAATATCTAACCCTTGGGGATAGAAACATAAAAAAATTAAAACAGACAAGATCTATTCCCACGCAACTGTGTTCAGGTTGCCAAGTAAATACACATTTCTTTCTGGTTAAGAATTTGGGCATTTCCTCTCTGCAGTATTCTTCATACCGGAGTATAACTCTGTCAAAAAAAAAAAACAAGTCTGGAAATTTTTTTACCATTATTTTAGACCTATTCCATTGGATTCATCTCTTCTCCCTTATCACATTCATCCATATCATTTTTTTGGAAAATTGTTTTTACCCCATCCGCCCCTTTTCAGTTCCCCCATCCTCATGGCCCATACTCATAGCCAAGACTTGGAAGCCAGCTTCAACACCTTGCAATTTGGTCTCATTGAGACCCAACAAGAAGTGAAACAACTCAGTGCCAATGTTGTCGCCATCAATACAACCATGCAGTCCTCAATGGGTGAAATCAAACAAGACCTCACCACCCATCTTGAATTAGTCTTTTCGACACTCTACACCAAACTGCATATCCCTATAGATAACCCTTCCTCTTCCTCACCCCCACATACTGAAGGTGACCATTCCTCTCATTCCCATACCTTGCAGAACCATCACTTTCAACGTGACCTATGCCTTCCATGAGTGGATGTGACCAAATTTGATGGCTCGGACCCCACAGGTTGGGTAAACCAAATGGAATATTACTTCTCTTTATACAACATTACAAATGACTTGGCCAAACTTCGGTGTGTTGTTCTCTATCTAGATCAAGAACGTTGGCAATGGAGAAGAAATTTGCATCAAGGGTATATTGCTTGGACACAATTTGTGGTATATCTTTATGAACGTTTTGACACTAAAACCAACCATTTGGGCCGTTTGACAAAGATGAAACAATTAGGAATAGTGGAAGACTTTATATCTTCCTTTGAGCACCTGGATTTTAGAACATAGGGCATGTCTAATGACTTTTTCCGAGAGTGTTTTATTAGCAGCCTGAAGGATGAAATTCGGGCCCATCTCCTCATGGCTCGTCTATAGAGTTGGGTGGAGGCTACCAAAAGAGCTAAAGAAGCACAATAGGTTATATCTTCTCAAAACCACAAACCCTCCTTCATTCCTCGCCCTAAACCAGTGGATCCCACTGCTCCCTCTGCTCCACTAAAGATCGAAAAATTGACCCGGGCTGAAATGGTTGAATGCCAACTCAAAGGCCTTTGTTATAACTGTGATGAAAAATATTTCCCGGGTCACAAGTGTAAAAAACAAAATCTTTTTATGGTCATCTCCGAGGATATTTCGGAAGAAGATGAAGAAACTCCCTCTATGTCTGAATCACCTGAATCCATTGACATAACCCCTCCCTCAAACCCTCTCGAAGTAGAACCAATCATTTCTGTCAATGCTCTCACTGGCTTCTCCACTCCCCAAACCCTCAAGCTAGAAAGCTACATCAAGCATCGAAAGGTCATCATTCTGGTTGATAGTGGTAGCACCCATAATTTTATTCATTGTCGCATTTCCCAAGAAACTCATTGCTACATCTATGTCATCAATAATTTCCAAATCATGATTTCCAATGGTGGTTCCATGAAATGTGGAGGGCATTGTGAAAATGTGCGTCTCCAAATTGGTGACTACCACCTAAAATCCCATATGTTTGCTATCGACATGGGAGGTTGTGACATTGTGTTGGGTGCAGACTGGCTAAGGACTTTGGGTCCCATTCTCATGGATTTTAAAGACTTAACCATGCAATTCAACTAGGAGGGTGACACAGACCTATTGGCCCTCGGGTCGAAGTCCGCTATAGGATCGTTTGATTTCCCCTTGAGCCGAAATGGCTCTTTCAATTCCCTGTTGGAATATTCGTTTATCGATCCATAGGTTCTTTCGACAACTCCCCCGTGCGAACAACACTACGAACGAGCTCCACCTTTCTCCGAGCGACCACAACATTGTGACCAAGGCCTAATCCCAAAGGCGCTTGTTGCAACTCACAATCTCGTGAGTTTGCAAATCGAAACCCCTGACTCTTCTTTCCCAATCTCATGATACCTGAGATCATGAAATAGGTATAGCTCCCCTCTGTCAGCACCTTCTGCGTGTGACTGCCGGCTAGGCTAAACGCTAGCTCCTGTCGCGACTTCACAACTTTGCAAGTCAAAGGGTTGAGCCTCCATTCTCTTCTCGTGTGAACCTCCAAGACTTGAAATTCAACGAGGGTTGACTTTCCCTTCGCACTTCTTGCAACTCGCCACTTCGCGAGTAGTAGCGTCGAGCTCTCGTGCTCTTATCCCATGAATCCCCGAGACGCGAGAAGTCAATGGAGTGTTGACTCCTTTCCTCCTAGCAATGCGTGTCCACCTGTCTATCACCCGGGCGCACCTTGTGGTCCTGCCACATGTCCCTCGTGCCCAGCTTTGACTCTTCGCGACTTCGCTTTTTGAAGCGCTGCTTCCTTTGTATCCCGACACCCGAAGTGCCGAGGTCTCGAACTCCTCATTACTCCTTATCGCAACTCGCGACTTCGGCACTTTTGGGACAAAAATCTCGACTTATTATCCTACGATATGCCGAAATGTCGAATTTTGACACGTTGTCAACGTGACTCCCACAACGAAACTTCTCAAGTTTTCAGAGTTTTGAACTTCGTGAATCTTGATGCTAAACTTTCGGTTCTTCAACCCACGAAACCCCGAAATGGTTAACAAAGGTTTGACCTCCATGTCGACAAGTACGCCACTTGTCCACTCTCCACTGTCCACGATCTTTAAATCTTTTCACCTCTTCGGGACTTCGCACTTCGCGATTTCACGAATATCGTTGCAAGACTTTCGGTTCTCTAACTCGCGAACCCCCGAAATGAGATTACGTGAATGATCCAACGACCCCTGTTGACTTAGATCCTATGGCTTTTTTTTCTTTTGATCTTTACACTTTAGAAAACACTTTCCGTAACCCTCTTTGCTCCTCTATAAGATCTGACAGCTCTCGGGACTTCGCGAATTCTCCATGGAGAATTCCGACCGTCCAATTCCTCCTTGAGGATTCCTGCAAAATGGAACAGGTATTCTTTCGCAAAACTTGTCCACCTGCAAACAACGTCGTTGCACCTTCTTCCAACACTTCAAGGCACTAACCCTCTTGAGCTTCTCTTCGACAACTTTGAAGACTCTATCCATCTTGAGCTTTCTCCACAACTGGTGTCTTCAAGAAGACTCCTGCATGCACTCATTGCGACAACCCTTCAAATACTTCCAAGTATTTGAATTCTTAGACTCTGCGCACTCTCTTTGCAACAACAGTCCTTCAACAACTCCCTCAGGTTGCAACCCCTGAGACTCTACTCGGCCTACGCACACTTTGCACGACTCCTGTACTCAACTTGCACTTCTGCGAGAATGAGAAAATATTATCCCTCTTGAGCTTTCAGAGACAAACTCTGACTTCTGTCAACGCACACCTTGTGGACAATTTTGCTGCACTTCTTGCAGGAAAACTCTTGTTTAGACAGAGAAACAATTGAAACTCATTCCTTACTCTCCCTTTCTTCAGATTTTAGACATTCAACAAGAAATCATACATACATAGCATAAATTGCAAATGCATGACAGAAAGAGTAAAACAACACTAAGCATAGCATTCAACATGCATATACAGAGAATATCACACACCATAAGTCTGAATCAAAGCTTCATGTATTAATTCAGGACTTCTATACATGGGTGTTCTCAAACACAGTTTTTTGCTTCTTCTCCTCTCTATGCTCTATGCTCTATTGATTTTGCTAATGTTACAATGATACAAGATGAGGGTGTCTATAGTCGTTTTTCCCTCCTATGCTCTAAACTATCTAATCTGCATTTAAATATACCTACTTACATTTACTAGCATAAATGCCTCTTAATCCTTCAGACAAGAGCGGGACTCTCAGGGTCTGATTACAATCACAAGTACTCCCTTTCTTAACTACTTCATTTATGTTTGGTGTATCCCACTTCAAAACGATTTAAACACTTTTGAACATGTGCCAAAATGCGTTGGCATTTGTCCCCCACTCGCTTGTTGTTGGCGATGCTCCTGCATCATAGGTCCACCAATATAAGTTCCAAGGCATCATCGCTGGTTCACCTGAGATCATTAGTTCCCATCGCATGGAAAAGATTCTCAAAAAGGGTCATTATGGTGTTATCGCCCAACTCCATGCCATACAAGCAATAGAGACACCCTCGGTACCCCAAGACCTCCAAGCCATCCTTTCTAAACATCAATTGGTATTTTCCAGTCCCCAAGTCCTCCCTCCTTCCCATGGTGTTCATGATCATTCCATTCCCCTTGTACCAGGAAGCCTTCCTCTCAATATCTGTCTGTATCGTCACCCCTTTTCCCAAAAAAATGAAATTGAGAAAATGGTCCAGGAACTCCTTAATGCAGGCATTATCTACCCTAGTACGAGCCCCTATTCATCTCATGTGGTCATGGTCCTGAAGAAAGAAGGTTCCTGGAAACGATGTCCTGACTTTCGTAACCTCAACAAACTTACCATCAAAGACAAATTACCCATTCCTGTCATTGATGACCTCCTAGATGAATTGAGTGGCACCCAATTCTTCACTAAACTGGATCTTCATTCGGGCTACTACTAGATACGTATGAAAGAGGTAGATATCCCCAAGACTACCTTTCAAACTCATGAGGGCCACTATGAGTTTTTGTTCATGCCCTTTGGCTTGTGTAATGCCCCCTCCACCTTCCAAAGCCTCATGAATCATGTCTTCTGTCCTTTTCTCCACCATTTTGTCTTAGTTTTCTTTGATGATATCCTTATCTATAGCAAAACCTAGATAGACCATCTTGCTTATGTGGATCGAGTTCTCCATCTACTCTCTCAACACCAACTTTTCCTGAAATAGTCTAAATGTTATTTTGGCACCTCAGAAGTAGAATACTTGGGCCATCTAGTTGGAAAAGATGGCGTGAGGGTGGATCCTAAAAATATTGAAGTTATGCATGACTGGCCTCACCCAAAGACTCTTAAGATCTTGCATGGATTTCTAGGCTTAACAGGGTATTATCGCAAGTTTGTTAAGAATTATGGGAAGATTACAACACCTCTCACTGCTCTCCTAAAAAAGAACTCTTTCACTTGGACTCCAACCACTACTCAAGCTTTTCAAACCTTGAAGATGGCCATGTGCACCACTCCAGTCGTCGCCCTTTCCGATTTCACAAAGACCTTTGTGTTGGAATGTGATGCCTCAAGGAAAGGAATTGGTGTTGTCCTTATGCAAGAGGCTCGACCTTTGGCCTTTACCAGCAAGCAACTATCTAAAAGAAATCTGGGAAAATCCATCTATAAAAAGGAAATGTTGGCTATTCTGCATGCTATGGATCTGTGGCGTCCTTATCTATTGGGGCAATAGTTCCAAATTAAGATAGACCATCAAAGCCTCAAGTATTTTCTGGAACAACGCATTTCCTCCCCAGAACAACAAAAATGGGTGACTAAACTCTTTGGATATGATTATGAGATCATTTATAAGAAAGGAAAAGACAATGTGGTTGTGAATGCACTTTCTCAAAAATATGAAGATGAAGGATCCCTTTTTTCTCTATCATTCATTGTACCAGATTGGCTCCAAGCCGTTCGCAAGGAATGGCTACAAGATCCCAAAAGTTCACAGTTGATCTAGCAATTGCAGTCCAATGCTCCAACTTCCCTGGGGTACTCTTGGCTCCATGAGGAACTTCAATATAAAGGCCGTTTGTATTTAAGTAAACAATCAAAGCTTAAATCCACGGTACTTTCTGAGCTTCATGCTACACCCACAACAAAGCACTCCGGGTTCACCAAAACCTATGACAGGGTCAAACGTTCCTTTTTCTGGGATGGCATGAAACAGGACATTCGTAATTTTGTAGCTGAATGTGATGGGGTTCAACACAAGAAGGGAGAAAGAGACAAATCGTTAGGCACACTACAACCGCTCCTGATTCCGCCTGCTATTTGGAAGGATATCTCTATGGATTTTATTACCGGCTTACCCAAATCCTGAAATAAATTTGTCATCATGGTGGTTGTTGATCGCCTTTCCAAGTATGCTCATTTCTGCGCCCTTCAACACCAGTTTACAGCATCCACGGTGGCTCAAATCTTCATGGCATGCCACACTCTATTGTTTCTGATTGCGACCCAACTTTCACAAGCAATTTTTGGCAAGAACTTTTCAAGATACAAGGCACATAATTGCATCTCAGCACAGCTTATCATCCCCAGACTGATGGCCATACGGAAGTTGTCAACAAGTGTTTGGAAACATATTTGAGGTGTTTTTCCTCGGAAAATCAAAATCAATGGGCTAAATGGTTACCCCTAGCTGAATGGTGGTACACCACTTCATACCATACAACTACACGCATGACTCCTTTTGAAGTGGTATATGGACATAATCCACCTTCAGTTCTCTCATACTTACCGGGTGCCTCGAAGTTCCAGGTGGTTGACCTAACACTTATAGCTCAAGAGGTTATTCTCCATACCCTCAAAGAGAATTGGTCATGGCACAGAATCACATGAAGCAACAAGCAGATCAATGTTTCTCTGAACGTCAATTTGCAGAAGGGGATCATGTGTTTCTTCGGCTGCAACCTTACACGCAAATTTCCCTAAAGGCCGAGCATTGTCAGAAGCTAGCACCCAAATTTTATGGTCCTTATACCATGCTCAAGCGTGTGGGACAAGTCGCCTATCAGTTAGCTTTTTCCAGCCATTCGAAGCTACATCCTATTTTTCATGTTTCATGCTTAAAGAAGGTGATTGGAGCTAAGTGCCAAATTCAAACCAACCTTCCAAAGTTAGATGAAGAAGAATCCATTTGGCTACAACCAGAAACTGTTTTGGACCAACGTGAGCATCACCTACGTCATAGAATCATCAAGGAAGTGTTATTCCAGTGGAAATATACAACTCCCGTAGACGCCACTTGGGAACTAGCAACCATTCTGCAACAATTTCCTCATCTCAAGCCTTGAGGACAAGGTTGTTTTTAAGGGGGAAGACATGTTAGGGTCCTAACCTGCACATAGGTAGAACAATATATTCGGATGTAATAAAGGTCAATATTAATAAGGCCTTTCAATAAAATAGAATAAGGCTGATGTAAGAAGACCTAGTAGAAGCTTTCGCTTCTAGAAGGATCTTCCTCTAGATGCTTCTTTTTAGTATAAATAGGAGTCGAGGGTATGATAACCCTAGCTTGGATATTATTGTAATAGATATCTGCTCAACTGGAGGTTGCCCCCTCAAAGAGGCCCATGAACATTGCTTTCAGATTCAAAGTACTTTTTCTGTTGTTATTCTTATATCATTTCAGTGTTATTGTGGTGAATGTTCTAGTTATATTGTTGTTATTCTTCCATTACTAGAATTTTATTTCTATTATGCATACATTTTATGTCTGGTATATTACACGGGACTTCTGGAATTTTGGCAAGTGTTGGTGGTAAAACTCCCAAAGTAAAACTCTCGGAGTGACGTCACTTACTTACGTCACTTGATGACGTGTCATGAGCCAAGTAGCTGCCACGTGTCGTTCAGATTCGTGATTTGCACGTTCCTGAAATGCCGATTCAACTTGACATTTGTCATTGTATGATTGGGCTACGTGTCCTTGTTGACACAGTCTTGCTGACGTGCATCCTCGTTCACTTCGGGACTTCGGGTAATTTGACTTTTCAAGTCAACAATTCTTTCGAAGTGAGATTCCCTGAACAATAACCTCCTTGAAACTGTATACCCGAACTAAATGTTGTTCGTCGATCATGTTCTTAGATCGATGGCTCGATCTATCTACGATGTTGCTTTTCTAACTTATCTTGTCATTCCACTTTAAAATAATCCAACGGGTGTGAAGACTCTTCGAAGCAGATACACTATCAAGGATGATTGCAGAACCAGAACTTGCGAGTAATTTAACTTGTCACCCAAACTCCGCAATTTGAAGTTGTGCATTGTTACTGAGTCAACCACAATCATCAATATTCAAGGCTATAAGATCTAGTGGTCTTGACTAATTGTGGGATTGGAAATAGCACAATATTTAATTCTCCTTTCGATCTCCATAATCTATCCCTGCTATTGATCTAGCGATTGTGCATCCAACGGTCACGAATTAATCCGACTTAATTTGATCGTTTGTTGGATCAACCACAGTAGTCGATATTTGGTTTTATGAGATCTGATGATCTAGACCAATTCCAGGATTGTAACTAGCGAGTAGTTTAATTCTTCTTTCACTCTCTGTAATTCATCCCTGTCGTTGATCTGGAAATTGCACATCAACGGTCTTGATTTGATCTGAGTTTCACCACGCCATACCTACTGAGTTTCAACACGCCATCTCTTCTGAGCTTTGATATTCATTCATTAACTCTCCTGAGCTTACGCTTCCTTATGAGCTTGATTCCTTCTGCACATTCATGGATTCTGAGGAGTCCTATGTATGCTCCTTGCGGCCTTCATGATAACCTCTGGCTATCTGGAAACTCCAACTCTGTGCCCTGTGCTCGTCCTCTTGATCTTTTAGACAACAATTCCTCATAGTCTATTTGTTCCTGATGCTATCATTGTTGCTTTCCTGTTTTCCATCATTGCTGCCAATGTGCCATCGTCGTTGCTATTCTTGAAAACAATGACAAGCACACTCTTCCTGTAAACATGCCAGCAACAATATGGTCCATAGTTGAATGATATCTCCTAAACCCTACCTAGTATTTATATATTTTACCATGACTTTCTATCCAGAGCCTAATCTTCTTTTCCAAAATAATTCCATAAAGCTTGGCTAAAATCGGCCTAATCATAATGGTCCTATAATTAGAGGGAATGTTTCTCTCCCCATTTTTAAAATATGAACAACAAGTCTTTGCGTCCAGGGTTTAGGGAAGCCATGATTGACTGCTAAATTGAAGAGCTTGTCTATGTGACGGATAATGATAGGCCCTCCGATTTTAAAAAATTGAGCTTGGTATCCTTCAATGTCCTTAGCTTTCCCAATTGCAAGCCGCTTAACCCCGAACTCTATGTCATCTAAAAAAAACCGACATTCTCTATAGGAACTATAGGAATGGTGTCCATGGCATTAGGGAACTTGAAAATACTTTTAAGGTAGGAATTCCAGTCCCTTAAGGGAATCATATTATTTTCTTTAGTATTTTGGTTTAGAATTTGGCTCTAGAACTTCTTAGGATACAACTTAGATAGTTGTGAAAGATGCTCTTTCCTTTTATTGATATAGTACCTTTTTTTTCCTTTTAATTAGGGATTTGTACATATTGGTCTTATCGAGTTTTAAGGAATCATTAGAAGCATCCCTAATGGCTTTCCTAGCAATTTTACATTCTTTATCATACCAAGGATTGGTCGTTCTATTATTCTTTTTACAGGACATCTCGAAAGAGAACTTGTTAATAGAAGTGGAAAGGGTAGTTGTAAATTTTTTCTTATAAGTTATGAGATGTAATTTACTATTTAAATCCTTTACCAAGATTATATTTATAATGGAAAAATAAAAAATCTAACCATTATAATAATAAATAATAATAATAATAAAAATAAGTTTTAGATTTTTAATATTTTAAAATATCAATGCAACCCAACCAATCAATATTTAAAGATATTTGATGAATTCTATATCAAATTTAAAAATAAATATAAAAAATATATAATTAAAACTTGCATTTAACCATACATAAAAATATTATTATGAAATATTTGTAGAGTGAAGAAGATTAATATTTGTCAAGCATGGGAAGACGGATTAATATTATTTGTAGATGTAAACATTTCAAACCCATTTTAACAAGATTTGCAAGGGACTCTGAAAACTAGATTAATCTTTCTATGTGAAAATTTCTCAAAATCTTATAGTATTTAAATTTTTTACATTTAAACAAAATTATTCTTATAAATTTTTGGAATAGTCAAATCTGCTTATTTTAGTCAATTTCAAACATGCAACCTTTAGTCACCTGCAAATGTGAAACCTCATAGTGGCCCATTCCAAACTTTTTGCATGAGGGGGGTGGGTAGGTGGGATGGGGGACAAAAATTCAAATTTCAACATGCATACCTTGTCCAACATTTTGTCGAAACCATGAAGAGACAAATACAACAAGATGGAATTTGTAACCTTACATATTCAACCTGTACTTCTTAACATGTTGAATGAATAATCTTTTTGGTTTCAACACGATTAGAAATTGAATGTGGTTTCTAGCATGTTGATTTACGCAAATCGATATATTGTACTTTTGTTTAATTATTTTATATAATAATATATGTTGGTATAATAGATATCATATTATGCCATGCATCGATCCTCCCATGTAATTGATCTCCTAATGTGGCCTCTTATTACATCATAGACTTTGATCTTGCTAAATGACCATCGAGTTGTTGGAAGATTGGTTGTTGTCATTGATGTCAACCCTAGTCATGGGTTTTGGACCGCAAGATTGATAAAGGTATTTGGACATGAAGGACAATGCACATGCATATACAAAACCCATGAATGGATAGTATACATCATGTTGTTTTCGTGGTATGTGGCATGTCACGTGGATCCTCATGGTTGAGGAGAAATGAATTTTCGAAGATGACAAAGTGAATTGAAGAAGGAAGTACATGTAGGCCCTGAAGATAATTAAAGAAAAAAATTACAAAATAAGAAAGTGTCAGGTCGACCCTAATGTTAAAAGGAAGTGACATAAATTGTATAAATAAACATCATTATACATTCATTTGGTACAAGTTGAATTTAAGAGGAAATAAGAAGTAAAGAAGGCCGAATTTCAAGGGAGGATGAAGTCTTTTGGTGATGCGTTCTAAGGTATGTTATTTTGGTCATCTTACCATTTTTTCTATAATTTTTTTTCTAGAACGATTCAAATGATGAAATATCTATGGTATTGAGAATACATATCAAGGTACCTCTGGTAAAAATTCCAGCTCTTTATTCGCTATAATTATGGAGATACACTCTGTGGAAGATAGGGTTTGTGACCAGTCTTGAAGCTAGTCAATAAACATGTGTTCTGGGTAAAACAGTCATAACTTCTTCATAGAGAATCCAAATGAAGTGGGACGAATTTCATTAGAAAGAGTACAGATTTTAGTTTATCGTGTGTGAGTTTCAGAATTGGATATTAACTATTGAGCGTGGGGCATTCTGTGCAAGTTCACTCTCCTGAATAGACCAGAGTTGAATAAAGTCTACCATTCTTTCTATAACCTCCTTTTGGGGAGGATTCAAGGGGTGAAAATTGGAGGAATTTTAGATAATACATTGAGTAATATTATCTACAGGATTAGAGTACTCCAAGAATTGAATAATTGCAGAAATTGAAGAAGTCTCAAGAAGCATTAAAGGTTCCATGTGATGATTGGTTGATGGTGATGATTTAATGTGGAGTTTTATTATCTCTCATATATTCTTGGGTGGAAGGAAGGGGAAAGGATGGAGAGTTCAACTCTTGATATTTGAGGATTGTATCTTCCTATTGGAGGTTTATCCCTCCCTTTACATTTGGAAGTTGTAGCTATCTTTGGAAGTCATTACTTCCCTTGAACAAAAACTATTGATTATTTCTCATATATTGTGCATGGTGTATTAGTGTAAGTCTTATACTATTGTTCATTGCTCATTGGATATAATTGAATGGTTTATGTATAAGTTTAAAAAGGTTTTTAAATTGTACTTGATATTGATTCACCCCCCTCTTAGTATCAACACGGGCTGCGTTGAACCATTGATCATTTTAATTGTTCTCTTATAGAATTGGATGCCTTTAGATGGGATGTTTATTACACCCTATCCATCAATTTTGCTAGAGTACCATTGGAGGCTTGCACATTGTCTATTCTTGTTACCCTTGTGTTGAAACATGATTCCCCTCGTCCTTCATTTTCTTCTTCTCCTTATGAAATGGAAGAAATTGTGGATTTTGGGTTTTCCTTTTCCTTCCATAATACGTTCTCCTCGTCAATTAATGCATTTCCCACAGGAACCGCTTGGAGTGGTTTGCATCTCTCAAAACCTGAAAATGCTATTGTGAAACCTCAAGACTAGTGAGTGCTTATGTCCTTTGAGAAAATGCCTTATGTACATAACATAGGAGGTCAAATAATTATGCACCCCCTTTAGAAAAATGTTTTGTCCTTTATGTATCACACATAAAAAACTTTTCCATGAAAAGATATGTCGAGCAAAAGGAAGGTTTAGCGTGATGCAATATGTTGTAGCGAAAGGAATTTTTAGTGTGATACACACTGTGTTGCGAGGAAGGAAATTTTCAAAAAGTGAAATGTTCCACATGGAAATAAACTTTTATGTGATGTGATATGTTGCAGACA
The DNA here is from genome assembly GCA_009831015.1 of Picea engelmannii. NCBI lineage: Eukaryota > Viridiplantae > Streptophyta > Pinopsida > Pinales > Pinaceae > Picea > Picea engelmannii. Next base: position 22,652 of record ML835251.1, on the reverse strand, counting down.
AAGAAAGTTTCCTTCTTCATCTTGAAGGAAAGTTTTGGAAAGTGTGATATTTTGCACCAAAGAAAACTTTTCCATGATGTAATATGTCACAACAATGGAAAGTTTGGAAGGATGGGATATGTCACCAACAAAATCATTTTTTTTGCGATATACACTATGTTGCAATGAAGGAAAGTTTTAGAATGTGGGATGTTTTGCACGGAAAGAAACATTGACATGATGTGTCATTTCCAAAAGTGAATGTTTGGATTGATTCAATATGTCACATGTAAGAAATTTTACATGTGATACGATGTAAGCAAGCAACTTTCTAGAAGATGCAAAAAGAGATTTTTGTTTTGAGCAAATCCTGAAAGTTTGGAGTGATGTGATATGTCGTGGCCAAAGAAAGTTCCCTTTGTTGAAATGAAGGAAAATTTGGGAAATTATGATGTGTCATACCAAAAAAACCTTTTCTATTATGAAATATGTCATAGGAAAATACATATTCAGTGAAATACACACTTTATCACATTGAATAAAGTTTCAGAATGTGCAATGTTTCATAGCGAAAGACAATTTGACGCGACGTGATATGTCGCCACGAATGAAATTTTGGAGTGATGTGATATGTCACAGCCAATAACGTTTCCTTTGTCATGACGAAGGAAAGTTTGGGAAAGTGAGATGTGTCACATCAACATAAATCAAGGTCAACAACACTCCGTAGTCAACCATAGTCAGTTATAGTTAAAACTGGTTAATATTTGACACACTCAAGCACATTTAACTATAGTCGAACACTATTAACCATAATCAATTATAATCAACCAAAACCAACCATAGTTAATCATTAAGAACCGTAATTAACCAAATTCAACTTATGTTATATTGCGACATTATAACATAATTCTTTTATATTTTATTTTGAAAATATGCTTCTTATATATAGAAACAAATATTTGCATCAACGACTAGGTACAAATATAACAAACATAAGGGTATATACAATATATATCATATCCTCTTTTGTAAGGAGACTAAAACAACTATGAGATGAGAATAAGCGATCAAATATAAAAATTTTGCATCTCTAATTAGCAATGACCCTTTTGGTAGGAGTTGCATATGAATCGCATTTTTCTATAATTGACAAAAAAACTTCTTGAGAACTAACCTCATTATCGAAAACAAAATATGAAGTTTCCAAAGGGTATACATAGAAAAAACCCTCAAATAGTCCAAATACTAGCCAAGGAATCCTTAATTGTTATGTTGCATTGTGAAATTCATATTGGTTTCCTCATGTTGCATTACTACATTCCTCGGTGATTATGTTGCCTCACAATGTTCATTAAGGACTATGTCACATTTTCCCATTCTATAAGGGTTAAGTTTTGTTATCCCCTAGCCTAGGGATAACTAAGGAGATCATGTCTTAAGTCCCATAGGTCCTAAACATGGAGTACCAAGAGCCAGATGACTTAAGCATGGCCCTGGAGGCCCCCTCTTTTCTTCAATGCAGTCCACATATTACCAACAAGAGTATCCATCACACTAGCTTGGTCCTGAAGTAGCAGTGAGTCTTGATCCATGAGGTAATGAGTCTGGGTATCATGGTATGTATCACTTTGATTTTTTAAGAACTTGAATATGTTGTATTGAATCCTTCTTCATTTCATGACGTTTTCTTGGAAATTATGCTCTTTTCCTTGTTCATACCTGGAAAGGTGACATGGTGCCCTAGTAAGTTGATTTCCCTTTAGGATGGGTTGCTATTGGGTGAATCTGTGAAAATTCCTCGTCTGTTCCCTCCATGCTTACCACTTTCCATATTTATTCCTTTCAAATCCACTATCCTTGTTTGGGCATTGGGATTGGCTACACTAGGAAAGGTTGTACCTTACCTCGTGGGGAGAAGGGGCTAAAGGCCCAGAGGGTAAAAGGAGATGGAAAGATTTAAAATCCAATTTGAAACCTTCGATATGTTTCACCCAGGGATCCCCAAGAAAGCTGTGAAAATCTTATTAGTAAGAAAATGGGACCCATAATATAATATAAACACTGAAGGTACTAGTTGATGGATAGGAGGTCTCATCACGAGTCGAACTATTATGACCATGGGCATGTAGTGGTACAACACTACCACCTATCTGGTCATCGAGCCAGGGTAGTGTCTCTTGGTGGTATAACCAAGAGAAAGGGGGTCTCATCACGATCCATCCTTCTCATTTTCGTGAAATTTTTGTGGATAATGCCTTCACCTATGGTCATCAAGATAGGACAATGGCCCTCAACTATTTCCTTGAAGCACAAGAACACAAGATCAAAAGATACAAAGATAAGAGTAAAAGGAAATGAGTGGGCTAGGAAACAATTTCATTTATGACAAGGTGCAACTCGCCCTCCACAAAGGCACCCATAGGTAAGACTCTACATTTCCCTATTATCACATGCACCCCATGCCCAAATATTTACCCCATGACACCTCATACACTTACATGACTTGGACTAGATCTCACCTGGGAAACACCCCAAACTCAAGAGAGGTTATCCCAATAGGAAACCCTAAGACCTTCTCCAAGCCTAAATTTTCAAATTGCATAACATCTTTGAGAATTTGTTTGGGTTAAGGGGGGTTTGATGCACATGTTTGGGTAATTTAATTTTTGGATGTGATTTACATGTTGTGATCCCTATGACTTATGAACCCTTGGAGGGTGTACTTGTTGTTTCTACAGGACCTTGTCTACTGGACAGATGCATGTGAGGGAATGATTATCTTGGACCTTCATAGGGATCAAAGCCCATCGATGGATGTTGAGACCCCAACTAAGGCGCATGAAAGGGATTGAAAAATTACACCGAGAGAAAGAAGGACATTGCATTTGGAGGCACCTTGGTAGAACTAGACCCAGGGGATATTTCTCCTCCCACGTCAATGTTATCCCTTGAGGGCCCTGGACATCATCAAGGATACCCTAGATGTCATCCATAACTGGTCTTGTAATCTTGGATGGCATTTATGAGACATTAGCACATGTGGGAAAGGTTTCAGGCCTTTGGAGACCCAACGTTTCAATTTCTCTGCCTAGTGTTCCATACTTGCGGCTCAACATCACCCTAGAGGGGAATGACGTCACCCCTAGAGTGATTCTTAGATGAAAATTAATTTTATTTTTTCCAGATTTAATTTGTGTAAAAAAATGGCCAGGTCGGCCCAGTAATTATGAACTGAAATTAATTTTATGTTAAATTTTGTATAAATAAGCAGAACATGACATTAATGTTCATCATAACTTGTCCCTTGAGGACAAGAGGTCTGAAATTTTCTCCCTATTAGGGTTATGTTAGCAACATTTCTTGTCTTCGGCATCAGGATACACAGGTCTGCAGATTGCATGAGAAGCGCCCAAGCACATCACACAGAAGAAGTCCTTTTCAGACTTAAAATCAAGCGAGCAGGCATTTCGTTCTTCAGTGGAAAGGATTCAACGACAGAGAAGAACAACGATTGATGGGCAATTGTTGATTGACCAAGTCTCGTCAAGCATAGTGCTTAAATTTTTAAGGAATTCAACGAAAGGAATCCTTCGGAAGGCACTCGCGAAGTTACGAGGGCCGTTGATCACAAACAATTCAAGCGTAGTGCTATTTCTTCAGCTCGGGGTTCGTGAGTTCGGAGGACAGACTATGTATTTTGGTTGCGCGAGATCACGAGTTACGAAAAGTATCTAGAGGAAGTCAACCGGTGCTGACCATCGCGTCTCGAGTCTTTGCGAAGGGAGGATGCAAAGTCTGATACTCCACTCGCGAGGTCACGAGTAGCGAGAGGTGCTAGTACGTGGACCCTAGCCAAAGGTCACATAAGGAGAGCGTCGACCAGAAAGGGGGCCCCACCCGTATCACCGTCCCGGGAAGCGAGAGTTGAAGAAAAGGAGCCAAGAGTCTCCGACTCCCGAAATGAGAAATGAAAATCACTTCTAAAGGCGGGCCCACAATCTCGAGGAGCGGTATCAACCGTCCATCTAAATGGGACACCTGGCGCGCGCGATTAGGCCCCTCGCATTTTCTCCTATCGCAACTTCGAAACGCAAGAAGCAACTCCATCTTTTCCCAACGCGCGAGATGACGAGAGCGTTCGGGGCCTGTGGCCCACTACATTGTCAGGAGAATTTGGAACCGTCAGATCCAGAGGGCGCGTGGCGCTAGATTAAAGTCGCCTCGACGTTTCGCTCATCGCAGTTTCAAAGAGCAAGGATTAACCCCTTCCGATCGTGAACGCCGAAAGCGCTTTGGGAATACATAAGCACACAGTCATAGCCCGTGGTCACTTGGGAAAGAAGGGAGCTGTTCCGAAAGGGACCAAAGGCGCCGAATCCAGCTGCCGAAAGGATCACTTCGATCTCCAGGTGCCATCTGATACGATATCGCTCCCTGCCTTCTCTTGAAGTTAATGAGGCAAGAAGGGGTGGGTGAAACCTCTCCTCATGCATTAAGTGTAAGGTATGGAAGGTCTGGCAAGTAGTCTGCTCGAGAGGGTCCTGTGTACCCAGTTCTTCAAAGAAGCCATGCCGAGTCCTTGACTGGCTAGAGGAGGTCTGCATACGCTAAATCAACATTTACTGGCTCAGCTACTCCCCCTGTAGGAGCCTTGCGCAGTTAAGGAGATGTCTGGCGAAGGACTTCTGCCTGGAGATTGATTGAGGAGATGCTACACCTTGGAGGGCGAGCGCGCCTCTGTTGGGCAAATCCGCCCAAGTATATGTACTCAATTTTGGTATTTTTGAAGGTATCGATGGTAGAGCAAAGCTCCCGATTGTAAAGTTTTAGCACAGACTCTAGTTTTATGGTTATGTATTGGTATGCAAGATTTCTTGTTTAATAATAGACAGTCTTCTCACTCCATCTTGTGTTCATCTTATGCTAAGAGAGTCCATTGTCAACTAATTCGAATGAACTATGGCAATTCTGCTATGATAAAGGATTTATTGTGGCATTATTGTCTTCTCTGGGTTTTCTGCGTTTGAATGTAAGAAGATCTTGCGTTTAGATGTTTTCCTCTACAGTCTGTTAGAGACTTGATGTCTATGACAGGCCCTCGCATATTTTTGATACAAGTCTTCCCCCTACTCACCCTTACTACAACTTACTATATAAAGTTCATCTAAGACCTCGCTTGCCCGTACATGCCCGACCTAGTTTCTGAGATAGAGCCACATCGTCTTCAGTTAACCCCCATTTGATCACCCCATTAAACAAATTGTGAAATAAACTGATGGGCGTTGGGCTATGCTCTTGCTGCAATGCAGGGGTGACTTCCGACGCTAACATTTCTGGCGCCGTTGCCGGGGACGAAGTTGAATATTTTCCCCGGGATTGAACGACAACGATTAACTGATTCTGAAGGTGCATCAGATATCAGGATTATCGAGATTGCTGCTGTGCACCTGGCGACTCCATTGCGACGACTCTGCTGGGGAGAACCTGCTCTGTTAATTGTGGCTTTCAGAGGTAGGCATACACGGTCTCATACATAGTTGCCTCTAGCTACGCCCGAAACAGATCCAGAGGCGGTGCTCAAAAAGGGAAAGGCCTTTGAAGAAGGAGCGTCCATCACCGAACCAGGTAATCCACCATATCCTTCTGTGGGAACTCCTTTTTCTCCTCCTCAGTTTCTTGACAGACCTGTTTCTGGATTTCCCCGTTTCCTAAATTTCGAGAGTGTTCCTGTTGAGTTTTCCTCTCCTGGTCTGGGACCGGAGGGATAAGACCTTGTCACTCCCCTCTCCCCTGAAGCTGTACCTTGGTGTAGACTTGGGAACACAGAAGAATTCCCCACTCCTATCTTTACTACTCCTGCGTAAAGAGAAGCACCTACTGACTTGAGCTCGTTAGCCTTCTCCTTAAATCCCCTCTTGTTTCCCACTCCGCTTCGAGACTCATTCCCGGTAGCCCCCTCGCGAACTCCTTCTCCTCCTAGTTCTCCTCCACCTAACATTCCTATGGCTGGCGCTAATCCCCCTATGAATAGAATGGATGCCATAGTCGCTGCCAGATATTCTCCCTTAATCCTACCCCATCCTATGAATCCTCTCCCTAGTGGAGACTACTTGAAATATATGCCCAAGTTCACTGGGGAAGGAGACATAACTGCCGAAGAGCACCTGGCTGCTTTCTACAGCTATGCAGACAACCTCAACATAGAAAATGAAGATGTCTGGATGAGGGTCTTCGTCTAGAGCCTGGATGGCAAGGTAAGGAAGTGGTTTAGAGGATTGGCTCCAGGATCTATTGCTGGGATTGAAGCTCTAGATAGTGCTTTCCTGAGGCAATGGGGAGATAGGAAGGATTTCATGTACTACATGACAGAGTTCGGGTCTTTGAAGAAGATGGATGGAGAGTCCGTCTCCGACTTCTCCAAAAGATTCAATAAGATGTATAACAAAATACCTGCCGAGATAAAGCCTTCAGAAGCCTCAGCCAAGATTTCTTATGCTAGTGCGTTTGGCCCCGATTTCTGTCTATTGTTGAGAGAAAAAAGAGCCACCACCTTAGCTCAAATGCAAGACGCGGCCATAGAAGTGGAATCCAATGTATTAGTAGCTGACAGACTGAGGAACAAGGCCGACACAGATAGAAGAAAGGGAAGGTCGGAAGCCTCAACTTCTGGCCCATTGGAGCCCCACCCTCAAGTGGATGAACTGACCTGGGCCCTCAGAATGTCGAAAACAAAGGAGGTTTCAGGAGGCCGAACAATTTTACTCCCCCGAATGTGCAAAGAGAGAGGGGAAGAGACAGAGAAGACTAGAAAATTCAAGCCCCTTTCCAAAACAATTTTGTGGCTGAGGGGGAAGAAGGGGAAACATGTGAGCTTGATCCTGAAATACATTGCTTCGGGGACACTCCTCCCTTTCCTCATCTCACTCAATCAGCATATGAGGAATCTCTCATGGACAACCAACTAAATGAACTAAGCAAGGGAGACAAGGCGAGTGGCATCCCGAGCAAATATGATCTGAGGTCAAAGAAAAAGACTAAAGCGCCTGACGTTCCTGAGCAGTCCACCAGGACAGAGAAACTTGCCGATGAAGCGACAGACAGTCACAGAGGTAAGAGGACCCAACCCCTCTCTCCCATAATCCAGAGTCAGGTTCCCGAAATAAGAGAAATTCCAAAGCTTACATCTTCTTTTAATTTCGAGCATGAAATTCAGAAGATTAGAATTCCTGTACCCCTAACCGAGTTGATTAAACATGAAGGGTTCAAAAAGCGCTTCTCCGAGCTCTTATAGTCTAAGACCTCAAGCCTTCCCATAGAATCCATCAATTTTCAAGATGAAAATCCTGCAGTTATCCTAGGTCCTATGGTAGAAGATAGGGATGACTCATCCCCTCCCTTCTACACCTCCTTGAACATACATGACAAGGTACTGCACAACTGTTTGATGGACTCAGGAGCTTCTCACAACCTCATGGCCAAAACTGTCATGGAAGAGTTAGGACTGGAAGTCACCCGAGCCTATCATGACCTCTATTCCTTTGACTCCAGGAGAGTTCAGTGTCTTGGGGTTATCAAAGACCTGGTTGTGACCTTGTTTCAGTTTCCCATGAAAAGTGTGGTCATGGATATTGTAGTGGCTGATGTCCCCCCCAAATTTGGTATGTTGCTGTCAAGATATTGGATAAAAATACTGGGGGGAACCTTGCAGATGGACCTCACATATGCTACTGTCCCAGTGTTCGAAGGAGAGAATAGAAGACTATACAGAGAAACCCAACTGGCCTATATAATTAGCGATGAAGCCAACCCTACCAACCATCCCATTTTTGCTTTAGACACTAATTTAGGATCCAGTGTGCTATAACTTACCAATTCTCCCGAACCTCCTCTTAAGATCAGACAGTAGCCCACCTCTCCTCGTGAACTTCCTCCTTCCATCACCCTCATTTGGAAAATGTTTTTTGATGGAGCCTGTTCCAGGGAAGGTGCTGGTGTTGGGGTGTTTTTTGTGTCACCTTCCTAGGAAACTGTATCTCTGTCATACAAATTGGAATTTGAAACCACCAACAATGTGGCAGAGTATGAAGCCCTTGTTCTAGGACTAAGAGTTGCGAGAGAGATGGGAATTCAGGAGGTAGCTGTGTTCAGAGATGCAGAGTTGGTGGTCCAACAGGTCAGAAGTTCTTATCAGGCTAAGCACCCTCGACTCAGAAATTACATAAATGAGGTATGGGACCTCATCGACAATTTCTTCTTAGCCTTCAACATCTCTTTTATCCCAAGGGAGTATAATGCTGTGGCTGATTCTTTAGCTGTTTCAGCTAGCCAGTTCGAGGTCCCTCAGCCGTCTATGGCCAAATATGATATTGAGATAAAATATAGGCCCTCTCTACTGGACAATGTCAAGCATTGGAAGGTATTCGAAGATGATATGGAAATTGAAAAATTTCTCCAATCGGTTGATGAGTTTTCTGCGTTGCACATTGATCAGGATCCTGACCTGGAAGGTGACCCTCACCCTGAGGTGTTTTTAAATAAAATTGCTAACCACCAAATTATTCAGCTTCCGAGCAATCACATTCCGAGAGAACTGGTCCCTTTAGAAAGATTGTTCGACGAGAATGATGTGGCAGTGAAGGGTAGAGTTCTAGATGAATATGCCGACACAGCCGAGTGCAACATTGGCACGCTGGAGGAGCCTAAGTTTATCAAGCTGTCAATGAGTTTGACCACAGAGTAGAGGGCCGAATATGCTGAGTTGCTAAAAGAATTTGCTGATGTGTTCGCATGGACTTACGAAGACCTCAAGACATATGACACGTCCATCATTGAACACAAGATCCCACTGAAGGAAGGGGCTAAGCCATTCAGGCAGAAGTTGAGATAGATACAACCCATGTTGCTGCCTGTCATGGAGAAAGAAGTGAAGAAATTGTTGGAGGCCCAAATCATTGTCCCCCTGAGATATTCTGAATGGGTGGCCAATTTGGTCCCAGTAAGGAAGAAAAGTGGAGAGATCAGGCTTTGCGTCGACTTCAGGAACCTGAACAGGAGCTCAAAGAAAGACCATTATCCCCTGCCCAACATGGAACACATATTGCAGAGGGTAACCGGTGCGTCTAGGATCTCCATGATCGATAGTTTTTCTGGTTATAATCAGATATCGGTCATGCCCGAGGACAGAGAAAAAACGACCTTCACCACTCCCTGGGGCACATTCATGTATGCCAAAATTCCATTCGGACTGATGAATGCAGGAGCGAAATTTTAGCGAGCCATGGACATAGCCTTCATCAGGGAGAAAGACAAATTTGTGGTGATATATCTGGACTACATAACAGTCTTCTCAAGGTCCGACAAAGAGCACTGCTATCACCTGAGGAGAGTCTTCTCAAAATGTCGAAGATTCGGCCTTTCCCTGAACCCCAAGAAATATTTGTTTTCTATGGAGGAAGGGAAGCTCCTAGGCCATATAGTATTAGCAGAAGGAGTGAGGATTAATCCTAGTAGAGTGGAGGCGATTCGGGCCCTGTCACTTCCCAGATCTAAAAAGGAGGTTCAGACCTTTCTGGGGAAGATTAATTTTTTGAGGAGATTCGTTTCGAATTTTGCTGAGCTGGTGAAACACATCACAACCATGCTCAAGAAGGGAAATGAAGTGAAATGGACCGCTGAACCTAGGGAATCTTTTGTCCAAATAAAAAGGGCATTGACTGAGGCACCAGTGCTGATCAGTCCTGACTATTCGAAAGATTTCCTAATTTTCTCCTTCGCTTCTTTTGATACAGTAGCGGCAGTCTTGTTGCAGAGGAATGAGGAAGGGCTAGAGTAGCCTATCGCATTTTTTAGCAGGGAATTAAGAGATGTGGAGGTCAGGTATGAAATCATGGAGAAACAAGCCTATGCCTTAGTGAAAGCTCTCAAATCTTTCAGGGTCTATGTCCTGCACTCAAAGGTGATCGCATATGTTCCTTCAGCCTCTGTGAAGGACATCCTTGTACATCCCAACATTGATGGGAAGAGGAGTAAATGGATAGCCAAGATCCTGGAATTTGACCTCGAAATAAGGCCTACCAAATTGATCAAAGGTCAAGGCTTGGCCAAGCTATTGGCTGAAACCAATCGTCAAGATTTGGGGGTAAGTTTCATGAACGAATGCTCAGGAATTCAATGGGGTCAGTTGTCTGAAATAGACCCTCAAGGAGAGCCCCCATTGGCCCGATGTCCTTGGTATAAGAATGCCATATATTTTCTGTAGGAGTTGAGGCCCCCAGATGGCCTGCAAAGAAACAAAGTAAGAGATTTGAAGCTCAGGGCAGTGAGGTACTGCCTTATTGATCAAATTTTATACTGGAAAGATCCCCTGGGGGTGCTTTTAAAATGCATGGTTCCATCAGAGGCTGACAGGATCATGGTCGAATTTCACAGTGGCCTGTGTGGAGGGCACCATTCCTAGAAGACTACAGCCCACAAAATTATTAGAGCTGGGTACTACTGGCCCACCTTGTTCACTGATGTCCATAGAGGAGTTAGAGCCTATATCACATGCCAAAGATTTTCAGGAAAACAACATCTCAAGTCTCTGCCTTTACAACCTATAGTTGTTTCGGAACCTTTCCAGCAATGGGGCCTGGATTTTATTGGAGAAATCCACCCTGCCTCCAGTGGGCAACACAGATGGATCCTGACTGCCACAGAATTCTTTACCAAATGTATTGAAGCTATCCCCACCAGGAGTGCTTCCCATAAGGTAATAATTGGATTCCTGGAAGACCTCATCACAAGATTCAGATGCCCAAGAAAGATCGTTACAGATAATGCAACCTCATTCAAGGCTGAACCTCTGGTTAAGTTCTGTGAGAAATTCGAAATCAAGCTGATTCACTCCACCCCATACTATCCCCAGGGAAATGGTTTAGCAAAATCCTCCAATAAAAGTCTCATAAGGATCATCAAAAGATTATTAGAGGACAACAAAAGGGCTTGGAATTCAAAGCTGAAGTTCGCTCTATGGGCTGATCGGGTGACTACAAAGAGATCTATAGGCACCTCCCCTTTCTAGTTAGTATACGAAACATAAGTTGTTTTCCCTTCTCAGCTGGCCATTCCCGTAGCGAAATTCTTCCAGGATTATCAAGAAGAACCTAATGACATGATCAAAAGGGTTCATCAACTAGTAGAAGTCCAGTAGATTAGAGAGCAGGTGATGATCAGAGCTCAGGACCATCAGCAAAGGATCAACAGGTTTTTGATAAGAAGGCCAAGAAGGAGGAGTTTCAGATAGGAGACCTAGTGCTGAAATGGGATGCTCCTAAGAAAGACAAGGGAACGCACGACAAATTTGAAGCCCTATGGATTGGGCCTTTCAAAATCTCTAAAGTCTTCTCAAATAATACATATCGGCTACAAGATTTGGAAGGCGAAGAAGTTTTCAGCAGCCCAGTAAATGGGCATTTTCTCAAAAGATGTTTTGTCTGAGCCTTTAGTGGCTCCCATGTTTTGTAAATATTTTCCTTTCTATTCTCTGCTTTACTTTTATTGTTTCGGCTTAGTAAATGACTCCATAGCCCAACAACAATGCACTGGAACTGCAAAATGAGTACTTAGAGCATCGCAGGGATGACTCTATCCCCCGTGGAGCCTAATGTTAGCAATATTTCTTGTCTTTGGCATCAGGATACACAGGTCTATAGGTTGCATGAGAAGCACCCAAACACAACACACAGAAGAAGTCCTTTTCGGACTTAAAATCAAGCGAGCGGGCATTTCATTCTTCAGCAGAAAGGATTCAACGACAGAGCAGAACAACCATTGATGGGAAATTACTGATTGACCAAGTCTCGTCAAGCATAGTGCTTAAAGTTTTAAGGAATTCAACGGACGGAATCCTTTGGAAGGCACTCGCGAAGTTACGAGGGATGTTGATCGAAAGCAATTCAAGCGCAGTGTTATTTCTCGAGCTCGGGGTTCATGAGTTCGGAGGGCAGACTATGTCTTTTGGTTGTGCGAGATCGTGAGTTACGAAAAGTATTTGGAGGAAGTCAATCGACACTGACCATTGCGTCTCGGGACTTGGCGAGGGGAGGATGTCAAAGTCTGATACTCCACTCGCGAGGTCACGAGTAGCGAGAGGTGCTAGTACGTGTACCCTAGCCAATGGTCACATAAGGAGAGCGTCGACCAGAAAGGGGGCCCCACCCGTATCGCCGTCCTGGGAAGCGGGAGTTGAAGAAAAGGAGCCAAGAGTCTCCGAATCGCGAAACACGAAATGAAAATCACTTTTAAAGGCGGGCCCACAATCTCGAGGAGCGGTATCAACCGTCCATCTAAATGGGACACCTGGTGCGTGCGATTAGGCCCCTCGCCTTCTCACCTATCGCAACTTCGAAACGCAAGAAGCAACTTCATCTTTTCCCGACGCGCGAGATGACGAGAGCGTTCGGGGCCTGGGGCCCACTACATTGTCGGGAGAATTCGGAACCGTCAGATCCAGAGGGCGCGTGGCACCAGATTAAAGTCGCCTCGGCGTTTCGCTCATCGCAGTTTCAAAGAGTAAGGATTAACCCCTTCCGATCACGAACGCCGAAAGCGCTTTGGGAATAAGCACACAGTCACAGCCCGTGGTCACTTGGGAAAGAAGGGAGTTGTGCCAAAAGGGACCAAAGGCGCCGAATCCAGCCTCTGAAAGGATCGCCTCGATCTCCAGGTGCCATCTGATATGATACCGGTCCCGGTCTTCGCTTGAAGTTAATGAGGCAAGAAGGGGTGGGTGAAACCTCTCCTCATGCATTAAGTGTAAGGTATGGAAGGTCTGGCAAGCGGGCTGCTCGAGAGGGTCCTGTGTACCCAGTTCTTCAAAGAAGCTATGCCGAGTCCTCAACTGGCTAGAGGATGTCTGCATACGCTAAATCAACATCTACTGGCTCAGCTACTCCCCCTGCAGGAGCCTTGTGCAGTTAAGGAGACGTCTGGTGAAGGACTTCTACCCAGAGATTGATTGAGGAGATGCTACACATTGGAGGGCGAGTGCGCCTCTGTTGGGAAAATCCGCCCAAGTATATGTACTCAGTTTTGGTATTTTTGAAGGTATCGATGGTAGAGCAAAGCTCCCGATTGTAAAGTTTTAGCACAGACTCTAGTTTTATGGTTATGTATTGGTATGCAAGATTTCTTGTTTAATAACAGACAGTCTTCTCACTCCATCTTGTGTTCATATTATGCTAAGAGAGTTCATTGTCGACTGATTCGAACGAACTATGGCAATTCTTCTATGATAAAGGATTTATTGTGGCATTATTGTCTTCTCTGGGTTTTCTGCGTTTGAATGTAAGAAGATCTTGCGTTTAGATGTTTTCCTCTACAGTCTGTTAGAGACCTGATGTCTACGACAGGCCCTCGCATCTTTCTGATACAAGTCTTCCCCCTACTCACCCTTACTACAACTTACTATCTGAAGTTCATCTAAGACCTCGCTTGCCCGTACATGCCCGGCCTAGTTTCTGAGATAAAGCCACATCATCTTGAGTTAACCTCCATTCGATCACCCCATTAAACAAATTGTGACATAAACTGATGGGTGTTGGTCTCTGCTCCTGCTGCAATCCAGGGGTGACTTCCGACGCTAATAGGTTATTTGCTGAAATAGTGAGGCACTACTCTTCTTGGAGGATTGTTTTAGGACTTGGATGAATTTTTTGAAGATTTATGGTGATCTTGCATGGTATATTCATGATTATTCTTGGTGCAAGTAAGTAAAATATTCATTTTTTCATCTATTGAATGGTTAATTGTATGGTTTTTTTGCTCATACAAGATTATGAAATTGCATTGTGTGTTTAATGCTTGAAGTAAGGAACTTAAAGTGTAACTTTCTTAATTTTTATTTTCTTAGATTCATAAATTCATCTAGTAACTAGTGAAACCCTAGGGCCTTAAAGTGATAGCTCTCTAGAGGTTTACACTTAGTTATTATTCAAATTACTTCTATCCATAAAAATTCTAAGGAGGAGAAGGCACTAGGGCCTAGAAGTTCCTACACCGTAGAACTCTTCTTCTTGAGGTCAAACTCTAGGAGGACTTAAGATGCTACTCCTCTTATAAATTTTCCCTCTTGGACTTTTGTGTAAAATCATTTATTATCATCCCTTAGAAGAAGTCACTAGCCTAGAATCCATTACCCTGAGAAGGCACTAGTCCTCTCTTCTCACTTCTTGACAAGACTACCAACCTACACTCTAACTTCATTTGCTATTCTACTAACTTAGCCTAACTTACTAGCCTAGTTTTAAAGTACTAACTTCTTGTTGTTACTAACGCTGCTAAAACCACTATATAGCAACTCATTTTAGTTTACAAGCTAACTAAATCAATCGAGAACATTGCATGAAGCAGAGTACTATCAATTAGAGTTAAAGTGTGTAGAAATTGCTTTTTACAAAGTGCATTTCTGAAGGTTTATTGCATCTATCATCACTCTTTCTTTGCTATTGTTACAGTTATTTGGGACAACTTGTTAAAAATCATTAGTTGGTTGATAAATCTATAGAATTTGTACTAGGCGGGTCGCTATCAAAAAATTCTAAAGGAATGTGTTTAACTACCTTACAAAAGTACATTTATGAAATCTATTTGTTGTTGTCATAATTGTTAATTTGTTGTTGTTATAAGTACATTTGATAGCCCTTTAAGTTCATTACTTGACTTGTATTGATCTAGAAATTGTAAGTGGAAAAGGTACTATCATTGCAAAGTCCTTATATCTCATTATTTGTCATCATAAGTTGAAATTTAGGGATATATATATTATTGTTGTTATACATTTATCTTTTTTCATGCATAGAATTTTTTGGTAGCAGACTTTTTGTAGTCACCGATTGAAGGCATTGATATCATTGGTTATTATATAATGTTTGTTGTTTTTTTGGTAAAGGGCAGATATCATTCACCTTATTTCCCCTTGAACCATTTAACATAACCTTACCAAGTGACTTCATTCATTTGAGTGACCTAGAGAGAGGTCCGGTATTACCTTGTCTTATCCTCCTTCATCAACCCACTATGTCCTGGGACGTCTCCCTTGGAGTGGGTCTTTCCTCCTCCTAAATAGAAACGGGTATCCTATTGATGTAATAGTGACAGGATTACCCTCATGTTACACCAATCTAATCCTACTTTCCTTTAGTATTTTGGAAAGTATAGATTGTGCGATAACATTTTTGGCGTCGTTGCTAGGGAACACTAAGTCCACTTTCCTCAACGACAATTTTTCGGTAAGTATTGTACTGAAATCCTTTACTTCACAAAGCTTACCTGACAAATCTTTTCCCTTTGATGATCCCTAAAAGGATTATCTGCCAACTCCACTAATAACAAATCCAATCATGTCTTGTCACTGGTACTTGAGTAATTTTAAACCCTTGGATATGAGTGAAATTCCGGGTTACCCTTGACAAATTCCTCTGAGGTTTGAAAACTTGATCCGTAGATTCAATGGTAATGATGGGGTTAGGGCGGAAGATCACATGGATAAATTTTGGGCTTTCTTTCAAATCCACCCTATCAGTGATGATGTTCAATATTTGGCAATGAAACTTTTCTCTGCCACTCTTCATGACAATGCTAGGAAATAATATGATGATCTCCCTAATGATAGCATCACATCTATGGACCAATTACAAGAAACATTTCTCGAGAAATGGGGTATTAAATTAGAAGATACCCACATGCTAATAAAAAGACTCGAATAGATGAGACAAACTAAGAATGAGATTATCAAGGAATTCCATACCAGGTTTGAACTTTTGCTACAACAAATTCCTAGAAGCCATCATCTTGAAGATGAGTACCTCTTTTACCTCTATACCAATGCACTCTTAGTGTAATTAGGATTTTTCCTTAGTGAAAAATGGATAAGAACAATCCAAGAAGCTTATCACATGGCTATACAAATCGAGGAAAATATCTCCTTGTTCAAGGGAGAACACCTCTTTACTCCATAAATCAAAGTTGATGCCCAAAGATACGCCAACTACTCTTAGTTTATAGAGATTAGCTTATCTTGAGATATTCTTTAGTAAATTACATGAAATATGGGAACTAGTCATCGAACAACAAGAGGTTGAGGAGAGGGATCCTAATGAAGGTTACCAATCCCATGACGAATAACAATAATTTACTCATCCTTCTACGGAGGATAATGAGGACCTGGTTGAAGAGCGAGATCTTGAAGATATCAAACATGATGATGAGGTATTAATGTGTGCTCCTCCCTCTGATGAAACCATCTGAAATCCTACTCCTCCTACACAAAAAGAAGAGGATGAGTTTAGTCATTTTCCTTTTCATGTTTTTTATGATACCCTATTCTATAATTCAGAAGGTGGAGAATAAAGGGAATCCTTGGATGAGCTAGACCCTCTGTATTATGAAGCTGAAGATGTAGGGGAAAATAATGAGGATGAGGCACTAATTCTTGCTCTTACATTTGATGAAGTATCCAAGTCTTTGATGCTCCTTCACAGGAAGAAATGAACACGGTAAGTTGTTTCCCTTTCCAAGATTTTGAATGTGCTTTGTTTTGTGATTTAGAAAGTGAAGAAGTGTTAGAGTAGCCCTTGGATGTTTTAATCCCTTTGTGTTATGATAAAGGTAATGAGATGATTGATAATACTGATGAGTTCATACATGTTAGGAAACATAAATGGGATGTGATTGGGTATGATGGGGATCCCATTTACGACATTGAGGTTCATTTCCAAATGTTGTCTTTACAACTATCATATGAGGTTACTAGTAATTTTGACATTTGGCAACAAGGGGATGATGTAGCTACATATGTTTTCCAAGCACCCAAGGGTGATCTAGTTCTATGTTCTCCTAATGATTTCCAGTCATACCTTGAGGATTTTGATGAGTATTCCTTTGAACACTTGGATTTATTCTATAAATAATAATATCAACCATCATTGTGCTAAGATCTTGATAAGGGTAAGGATGTTTCTTTCCTAAAGCAGGATACTTGTGACAAGGTTTTCCATCTCTCTTCAATTACTTTACCTAGTTATGTCACTAAATATGTATTTGGGAAACATGTTCCTTGTCCCAATTTTTCTCTAGGGAAGAGCCTTCTTTTAGAATTCAAGGGTAGATTGAATACCTTAAGAAGAAGTTTAATATCTCATTCTTTTATCTTTCCCTTAAAAATTTGTCAATCATCCTCTAGATTCTTGATAGTTCCCTCTCAGAATTCGGGGATTGATGACATCCAAGGTAGTCAACCTTCAGACTCTTTGAGACAACCTCTTAAGTATTTGGCCTTGCATGATCCTTTTATGAGATGGATTGAGAGCACTTTTCTAGAAGTATGACTTGGCATAATTTTGTCTCTCTCTCCCACCTCCAAGAGGTAGACTTTACAAATTCGTATGATATAATCCATGCTCTAACTCATGTTATTTTTTGCTTAACTTGTCAATGTTTTGGTTTTTAATGAAGCACCGAGGTAGGTACTATGAGGTATTTCTAGGATGGTTTCACTAGTTATATGACTACACCTAGCATTCAACTAATAGGTAAGTAGAGGTAGGTAGGCATTTGTATCCATTGTATATACCATTTTCATATCATGTTAGCATAGTTGTAGTTGAATTTTCATATTTTCTTGATTAATGACGTATATATGTATTCTCATAATCATAATCATATGTTAGATTAGAGACGCTTTTATCATATATGGATGAAGGGGTGATATCACCACCCTAGGGATTACTAATATTGTTTGTCGATATTTATAAGACATAGGTCATACTAGAGATGTTGAGGTTATCATGCACTCTATGGTGGGAAAATGTCCCCGAGTTGGAGCCGAATGTTATCCCCTAGCCTAGGGATAACTAAGGAGATCACATATTGAGGCCCATATTTCCTAGACATGGAGTACCAAGGGCCATAAGACTTGAGCATGGCCCTGGAGGTCCCCTCTTTTCTTCAGTTCATTCCACATATTACCAACAACAATATCCTTCACATCAGCCTAGTTCTGAGGTAGAGGTGAGTCTTGCTCCATGAGGTAATGATTTTGGGTATCATGGTATGTATCACTCTGATTTTTGAAGCATTTGAATATGTTGTATTGAATCCTTCTTCATTTCATGACATTTTCTTGGAAATTATGCTTTTTGCCTCATTCATACCTCGAAGGGTGACATGGTGCCCTAGTAAGTTGATTTCCCTTTAGGATGGGTTTCTATTGGGTGAATTTGTGAAAAGTCATCGTCTGTTCCCTACATACTTACCACTTTCCATCTTTATTCCTTTCATCTCCCCTATCCTTATTTGGGAATTGGGATTGGCTACACTAGGAAGGGTCGTACCTTACCTCGTGGGAAGAACGGGATAAAGGCCCAGAGGGTAAAAGTAGTTGGAAATATTTAAAATCCAATTTGAAACCTACGAGATGCTTCACCTAGGGATGCCCGAGAAAGTAGTGAAAATATTCTCAGTAAGAAAAGGGGACCCATAAGATAACACAAACACTCAAGGTACTAGTTGATGGATAGGAGGTCTCATCACGAGATGGCCTGTTATGACCATGGGCATGTAGACGTACTAAACTACCACCTATATGGTCACCAATCCAGGGTAGTGTCTCTTGGTAGCATGGCCAATAGAAAGGGGGTCTCATCACAGGAAAGCCTTCTCATTTCCGTGAAATGTTTGTGGATAACACTGTCACCTCTGGTCATCAAGTCATGATAGTATCCCTCAACTATTTCCTTGAAGCACAAGAAAAAAAGATCAAAGGAAATAAATCTAAGACTAAAAGGAAATGAATGGGATAGGAAACAATTGCATTTATGATAAGGTTCAACTCTCCCTCCACAAAGGAAACCACAAGTAAGAATCTACATTTCCTTGTTATCACATGCACCCCATGCTCAAATATTTACCCCATTCCACCTCATACACTTGCATTACTTGGACTAGATCTCATCTGGGAAAAACCCCAAACTCAAGAGAGGTTAGCCCAATAGGACACCCTGAGACCTTCTCCAAACCTAACTTGTCAAATTACATAACGTCGTTGAGCATTTGTTTGGGTTAAGGGAGGTTTGATGCACATGTTTGGGTAATTCAATTATTGGATGTGATTTACATGCTCTGATCGTTGTGAATTATGAACCCACGAAGGGCGTACTTGTTGTTGTTGCAAGAACTTGAAAGTTTTAAACCTATGAAGTAAATAAATGCATATATATTCTTAGGTAAAACAAAATTTAATCAATGGCTCGTTCACATATTACACAAAGATTTATACTGGAAACCCTCAACCGTGAAAACCTTTCTTATATTCATTATATCGAATTTCACCATTCACCATACAATATATATACAATGTTTTTAGGTATTCCATAGATACCAAAACCCTAATCCCTTAATCCAGAATTAATTTACAAAACCGCTAAAA
>ML835249.1:52728-73800 GCA_009831015.1 Picea engelmannii | reverse complement strand
AGGTCTATTAGAGAGTTACAAATCAGATTTTGATGATGAAATTGATGCGAGATTTTGGTTGAGGTACATGTTGAGTACATGGTTGAGACAAGTAGTTGATGCATTGACACATACATGAGGTGTACAGTTGATGACGTTGGTACAAGTTGATTGTGCATGGTTGATGCACTTGTTTATGGTACATGTTGATTACAAGTTGAGGTACAGGTTACAGGTTGTTTGATATAGGTTGGTGCATGGTTGATGCACTTGTTTATGGTACATGTTGATTACAAGTTGAGGTACAGGTTGATGTATGGTTGAGATTATTGCTACAGGTTGAAATCAGTATATCTCATAGTGATAGTGTGACATTGGTTTCATCATTCTACTTATATGTCAGAGCGGTTGGATGGGGCAAGAACATGTGGTTGTAGCCACCTTCCGGTTGGAGAACATAGGGGGTTGTATCCTCGTTCTATTTGTAGTGAGAGAATTAGGGAGTTGGAGCTTCCCTCAGATTGTATCATGAGAAACTAGGGGGTTGGAGCCTCCTTCAAGGTGCAGCTAGAAAACAAAGGAAGTTGGTGCTTCCAATGAATGTAATTCTTCAAGACATATAAGAAAAAATATTATGTTTTTTTCTCCTCCTTTGGTTTTCCGTGAAAAATGGTGTACTGTGTATGTGTAAGATTGTTCATTTGTTCATTGTTTATTTACTCTGCAAATATTGGATGATAATGATACATTGCTATAAAACTTGCATTATATGGTTAAATATGATTATATTTCTTTATTAGTGATTCACCCCCCTCTTAGTAATCAAACAATTGGTATCAAAGTGAGTTCCTTAAAAAATTAGTTTAACCACTGAATGGTATATCATGGAGAGAAAAAACATGTATAAAAATGGAATAACATAGTTTGATGGACAAAAGTATGCATTTTGGAGCATAAGGATGAAGACATATATACATGGACAACGATTTGAAGTTTGAAAATCAATTGTAGATGGATACACAATACCAACAATTTCGCCGACAAATGACAAAGCAATGAAACTCAGCCAGAATAATTCCAAAGCCACAAATGCATTTTTGAATGGTCTTGGAGAATCAATATTCACCAAAGTTTCACATTGTAAATCCTCTAAAGACATTTGAGACAAACTTTGAAATATTTATGAAGGAGATTCAAAAGTCAAAGAATAAAATCTTCAAACTTACAGAGGTCAGTCGAACAACTAAAGATGAAGGAAGGTGAGAATATTGCAGTTTACTTTTTACGAGTGAATGAAATAGTAAATGCAATCTTGGGATTGGGAGAAGAAATCAAAGAATATGTAATTGTTCAAAAGGTACTGAGATCTCTTCCTATGAGATTCGACCCTAAGATATCAACACTAGAAGAAAGAGAAGATATAAACTCAATAAGCATGGACGAACTACATGGAATCTTTACAGCATATGAAATAAGAACTAAATAGGAAAATCGAGATATAAAAGAAGAATCCTTCAAAGCATCCAAAAGGTCAAAGAAAAAGGGAAAGAAAAAATAAAAAGAACATAGCAGTAGCAGTGACGTCTCAGAAGATGATGAAGAAGCGACCAAATTTGTGAGAATATTGAACAAGGGAACCAATGATAGGTATAGAGGTAAGCTTCATTTGATTTGTTTTGATTGTGATGGTATTGATCATTTTGCTAAAAAATGTCCTCATAAGAAAAATAGAAATGATGAAGGTTAAATAGAAAACAAACATATAGAGGGAAAAAAACCACAAAGAAAGTCTTCAAGAAAATCTTATGCACCAAAGAAGACATCTCATCATCCAATGAAGATGAAGTCAGTGACAGTGAGACAAAAATAGTTTTATTCATGGCAGTAGAAGACTTTGATAAATAAGACTCTGAAGAAGAATATGAAGAGGCCGAAGAAGAATATGAAGATGCAGAAGTTGACTACCGAGAAGAATTGTTGTGAGCCATAGAATTTATGAGAAGAGAAAAGAAGAAAAACATGAAACTACAAGCGGGACTAGAAAAGAAGGAAGACACTCAGGAACTAGAACAAATGATCACAAATTATAAGGTTCAAATTGAAGAAGATAAAATAATTGAAGATACACTCAAAGAACAACTAGAAGTAAAAGATAAGATCATTGGAAATTTGGAAGAATAAATTGTCACATTAAGAAAATATCTTCAAAAGAAAAATATGCAAAACAACTCAAAAGTTTTGAATGAAATTATCAACAGTCAAAAACCTCATCATGACAAGTCTGGAATTGGATACACCAGATAGAAAATGGATCAAGGTCTAAAATATAGAAAAATAAACATATGCAAAAAGCTATGTAGAAACAATCAAAGAGGATAGGAAGGTCTACAAAGAAAATTACAGGAACACTCCTACACTGAGAAGATTCATATTTCAGAATCAACGACCAATAGAAACATATATGCCTCACGAAGAAGAAGGATTCATAAGAGTACTTGTGTTCAGAAGATATGCAATTCCCAAGTATCAAACAATCTTTTTTGGTTTATGTTATGCATGTAATAATTTTGGACATAAAGCTGTGAATTGCAGAGATAACAAACATAAATAACTTTGAAAGTCATATAGAAAAGAGTGATCGAAGAAGGCCTAGTGAAAAACAGAGAAGAAGTTACAACATGTTTGAATCTTTGAGCACTGAAGTGGAATGCTACAAATGTAATAACTTTGGACACATTTCCAAAGATTGCAGAATGACAGTCCTTCCTAGAGAACCACAATAGAACAATGACAATCACAAACATGAACCTCAGAAAAAGGACATGTATAAGAAAAAAGAATCAATATAACAATGAAGAATGCACACTTGCTCTACAAGCTAAGAAGAAGAATCGTGGTTGGTATGTTGACATTGGTTGTTCAAAACACATGACAGGTGATAGAGGCAAGTTTCTTACATTAATAAATTAAAGATATGGATCAGTCTCCTTAGGAAATGATGATTCAACTAAAATCATTTGAAAAGGCACAATCAGAATTGGGAACAAGAATACCAAGGCATAAAATGTTCTACTAGTACAAGATATGAAACGTAATCTTCTAAGTGTGATTCAAATGTGTGACCAAGGTCATAAAGTTACTTTTGATTCACAAAAGTGAGAGATAAGAAAAGAAGGTTCACCTCCCATATTCCTTTTTCACTCCTTGTTTTGAGATTGATTACAGTGAAGAAAATTTATGTGTTAAAATGGATGAAAGTGGCAGTGTCTTGAGTGGATTGCAGTGATGTTTTATTGGTTTGCTTTACAGTTGATTGTTGTTGTCATTGATAATTGATCATGCTTCTCCCCTTTCATTATATCATATTTTCTCTTAATACAAACCACTCACATATCTTAGAACCCTGTTTCACCCCCCTCCTCATTGATTAACAGTAAAACAATTTGTATGGATTGGATTACATGAGTTTAATACATTTTGATCCAAATCTATTTCATATATTTAAGAGTTGTCATGTATGGGTATTTAAAACACTATTTTCTAATCGCTCACGCATGCATGATGAGTTTTTTCAGTCGAGGAAGACATGGCCGAGGAAACAGAGTTAGAGGTAATTGGAACTGAGGCCCAAGAAGGCCTAGGTTATCCATACATTTTGACGTTGATTCACAAGATCTTGGAAAATTGTTTCATGCCAGATTATTCAATTGGATTGGGCAGGGAATAGTCCAACCTAGGCCTAAAAGGCCTCCTTTCCAAGCCCCATAAGCACCTAGTATCCCTGTACCTCCTCATGTTTCATTACAACCCAAGGTCCCTGAAAATGATGGATGAAATGATATTGTCCACCCGACAGTCTCCCAACATCATGGCTGGCCCAACTTGACTTTTCCTCCTCCTCCGCCAGTTAAACCCATTGCCCAAGATGCCCCTAACCACTCGCCAGTGCAATCCTCCCATGCTAGAAAAAGATTGAAGACTGAATCCCACCATGCACTTGATAAAGGAAATCCCATTGCTACCCCTTCCTCACCCTCCAATGACACTAAAAAATCTGTGTCTTCCTGGATGCATTTGAGGGACGATTGTTCCCATGTGATTATGGATATTAGGCCTAAGGGATTTTCACAACCAAAGGCAAACTCAAGAAAATCAAGAGGTCACAGTAGAAATCAAAGAAGCGTTGCATCACAGACTGGGAAATATGGTTTTTGAGTTTTTATTATATGTATTGTTTTATGAAAGTTGACTTCAGGGATCTTTGGACAACATGTTTATTTTGGATATATGAGTATTATTTTTGAAATAATGTCAAATTTCATAAGTTTAAATTTCCAAAAGTAAATATGTTGATGGGAGGCACAAGGAGGTATGTTTTTCTTAACTAATGGTTATGTTATGATTGTTATGATTGTTATGAACTAAAGGGAGTCACAAGGTGTCCCACTTGCTAGTTATTATTTATTTTTGACCCTTATTATAATTATTACTCTTCCCCCTGAATAAAGTTAGTTGAGTCTTTTAATTAACTTAATTAATGAATTGGTTCAACTTCTTCAACCAATTTTAATTTGTTAAAAGCAAAAGGAAAGGGAGGAACAAGAGGAGGATAGAAGCAGAATCATGCGTAGGTTTTATGTTTGAGTTTGTGTTGAGATAGTTCATTTTTCATTCATTCATATATTAATCAAAGCCTAATTATCTTTTGTGATAGCAGGGTCTTATTGTAGACAACAATATTAAGAGATGAATCAAATCAATTAGACACTTGTTTTTTAGAGGTGTTGATCTATCTTTAATAGTTTGTGCAGACTTGTCTATTTGTGAATTGAGTTTCATGACTGATAAATGCTATTGTGCAGAGTCAAGTGGGCAACAATATGTGGCAAGTTGATCCATCTTTTAGAGTTTAGTTTTGGTTTTTTGTCAGAGGTCCTTTGTATGTTCCATCGGGGATGTCTAAGTTTGACTTTGGTCCAAGATTTTTGTATGAAATTTTGTAAATAAAAGGACTCTTTGGTGATTTGGAATGAAATAAAGGATTGATTTATGTCTCATCTATCTTGATTATCATCTTGGTGTCTTTACTTATTTTCTTACATTTATTTCAGAAACTGTTATATTCAGAAAATTACATAAAAAGTGAATTTCTAGCAAGTTTTTTGTTGATAAAATACTAGACTAAGAACTTGTAATTAATACTTGTGAGTTAGGATGTTATTTTTGTTGGATATAAAAATAGGGTGATATTCCCGTATACTTTGATTTAGCCAACTAAATTCTGAAAATTCTTGATTAAGATCAATTCATATATTTTCCTCAACACTGCTATCAAATCCATCTTGGTGAAGAAGGAGCCCCACTATAATTGGTCCAACAAATCCTTAATCCTGGGTAAGGGATATCAACTTTAAATGGTGGATTTGTTGAGGGATCGGTAATCGGTAACTAAATGTTATTCAACAATATCCTTTTTGGGAATAATAAATGTTGGAGAGGCGCAAGGGGAGGAGGAGGGTTGAATGTTTTTGGATTCTAATAGTTGGTCAATTTAGAGTTCAATTTTTTCAACCTATAAGGGGGAAAGGAAATATGATGGTGGATTTGGAAAGGAGGCACCAAGAATGAGGTGAATGGTTTGTTCAATGGATTGGGATGGTGGTATGCCAATGTGTGGATTCAATACATCTACAAATTCATGGGGGATAGGAACTATCTGAAGACCTTTTGGATTGGTGAGGTTATCTGGTTTACTAGGGTGCACCAAACACAAGGAAATGTTTTTATGGAGACTAACTTGCTTAAGTGTTTCTTTACTGCTAAGGGGTGGGGTGGTTTTCAGAGCAGTTGAGGTAAGCACATAAGTGCACTCGTCATGTTGGACATGGTGATAATGAGATTTCACATGATACAGCTGTGCCAGTATTGTTGGTAAGGGAGGCCAAGCAACATATATGCAAAATCGAGCGGTGCCACATCACTGATAATTATATCTCAGAAAAGACCAATACAAAAGATGATGGAACAATGTCATGCTACAATAATACGAGGGTCACCCTTTGTACCCGACCAATATGATATGGAGCCAAATGGAGAGTGTTAGGGAGATGTAATAGATGGACTGTCTAATGGGACATCGAATTATTTTGCTTGCCATTATCGAAGATGAGGGTAGAAATATCATGATTAATTTGATACTTATGCATGAGTAAGGGTACATTAGTAGTACCTAAGTCTCGGGATGTCATTAATATGAGTGAGGGGTCAAATTCAGTGTGGTTATCAAGAGATAGAATTTTTGGCTAGTAAAGGGGCTCTGGGTGAGCTAATTCTACAACTAAGGTCTTATTGGTGCACAAATTTTTAAGTGCATGGAAATCAAGAGAGGTGTGGGATTTAGTCTTATGAAAGGTGCACAAGGTCATTTTTTGGAAGTGGATGAGGAAAGTGGAGAAAATGAGATGAATACATACTGGTAGTCGTTGGGACAAATCAAAATTGAGGAGATGGAATGTGAGCACTGACCTTATTCTCCATGACCAAGGCCTTCAAGAAGGCCTGTTATAAGGATGGAATCTCAAACAAATCAACTTCATGATGCAAATGAATTAATAAACAAACATAAAAATTGATAATGAATACCTCTTCTCGACCACTGACATGCATCTGGTCGTGCAATTTGCAAAAAAAGTCGATGTATGTTTGGATAGACTGATTGGATAGTTTCTGAAGCTACAACCATTTGGAACGTAGGTTGTATATGAAAATAGGTGGATATAATCACTCTCACAATGCCTAGCATAACTCATCCCATTAATTGATCCCTGCATTACCCATCATTTTTGTCTCACTGCTCGCTCAACGACTAATTCACATTTTTCTAGGTGTGTGTCCCATTGGGCTTGTGTGATTCCTTCTAGTTGTAGACTAGATAGTTGCAGCTTGGTGTCCTCGTGAATATATGAATGAATAGTCTCTCCATTCATTTTCCCAACAAATTTTGGCTATTGGAATAAAATGTCAAGATGCATTGGTATTGGAGGTATTCATTGTTTCAATCGAAGTAAATAATGAAAACCTAGAGATAACTATTGAAGTGGGGTAGGCATAATGGAGCTTCAATATTTGGTTGATGGTTGATGACATAAAAGAATGATTTCCATGATCCACTAGAGAGGATTATGAGTGGCACAAGTAAGTTGTTGCGACTAATGCTAAGTATGGCACATTGATGCATTGTGGTGAACTGATACACAAAGATGTTAGAGAGCCTAGATAAGGGTGCACTCGACACCTCAGATACTGAGATGTTGGAGGCTCTAAGAAGGGAGCACTACAAGCACTGAGGATATCATTTATTTTTGAGATGATTTCTGGAAAAAAAAATTCCTTTTCATGGTAATTATGGATGTTCTCATCGTTTCCTTCCTTATTATGCATATACGTTTTCCAATATAGTCTACTACAATAACAATTGATCCACAGTCCATATCAATAATGCACACTAGAAACATTGAGGGCACATTGAATTATGAAACAACAACAAGAACACAAATGGAAAAATCAACAGAATATGAAAAGAAGTGAAATAGAAACACAAAATTACCATCAATATATTTCAAGAGAGAGGGACGCCCTTTATTACTATGAAGGGTGAATTGTTCCTCTAACTTATTTTCAGTTAGAAAAGAAGTTTTTTTTTTTCTTTCTGCAACTCTCTTTCCAAATAGAATTGCAAGAGTTGTTTCCTTACAAACATACTGACATAGACACATTCTAAACTAATAATCTAAAGAACCCTACTTTAGTACTGGTGGGTTGTTTATAAAATTAACTGATTGACATACTTACTTTATTTGAAAACTCTCTTCCTAGTAACACTTCTAAGTGTTGTTTATAAACACAACTAACTAACATATTGACTTGTGAACATAAATTAAAGGACTAATAAAAATAGAAACTCAGAATCATCATGTTGAGTCGTGAAGGAAGGGGGCACACCCTTCGTGGTGGATGGCATAGTTCTTGAGGGACGTCGCATGGATTGTACGTAAGAAATTGTGCCTTTCTTTGTATGACCTTGGCACATGTGATGGAGAAAAGTGGGTCATCAATTGACTCACCATTATTATTCAATGGATCAAACATTCTCATAACCCTAAACAATGGACATATGGGCTTGGTATCAGCTGATTTAGTCATGATGGAACATGTATGGGATAGAATCCCCACAAAATCGGTAGAGTAACCCAGGGTGTATTTATCCATAGGATGGTGGACATTGCAGAAAAAATGGCTCATAGATTATTCAAATATGAGATGCAACCCTTCTCTCCTTGGAAGAAACACATTGGGGCCCTTGAATTCAACCCTTTGACCTTGACATCACCTTCTAGGGTTGGATATTGCTAGGGTTTGATGGATGGATGGGTACCTTGGATGATTTTGCATGACATTGGGTGAAGAGACACATCAATTGACATTTTATTCGCCTTGGAGGATGACACATGGCCTTTGGAGTCCCTACCTTATCCTTTGGAGGCTTGACTTCACCCTCCTAGGCCTTGACATCTCACACATGTGGGAATTTTGATATATTTTTTCATTTATTTCAAATTGTAGAGGTGAAATGAGGGGTCGACCCTACTTGGATTGTAAAATTGTTTTGTTATGTTGAAAAAGTGAGATGCTACACCTCATATATGAAGGCTAACCTCACATTTATTTTTCTCACCATCTCTCACTCACCATTTGTGGGTGATTTCTAAAATTTCCCCTTCTAAGGGTTACTAGCTCTTCTTCTCTCATGAGCTTGGATTGGAAATGTCTCTTGTGGATGCATTTTCTGATTCTGGATAAAAAAATTTGCAATTAGGGTTACATTTTCTTGGTTTCTTTGATGAAGTAAATTTATGCAATTATTGTTCATGCTATCTCTAAGAAGAGATTTGGCTTCTAAGTTTACCCGTCTGAGCATAATGGATTAAAATGAGGCTTCATAGGACTTTTCAATATAAATCATGACTTCCAAAACCCTAGACATCCAAAAACCTAACCCTAGAAGGTGAAACACCAAAAGTCATGTGGGCCCTATCTGTAACTTGATGTAATTTGGTACCTCAACTTCCTAGGGACATAACTTTTGCATACGACCTATGTTGTAGGCGTGTGATAGATCGTTTGAAAGGTATTTTAGAGAGCTACACATTATGCTATTAAACTCTAACTATGTCTACAGTTTTACTATGGTGAGCCAAAAAGCAACGTTTAGGGCCCCAAAACGCCCTCAAAAGTAAAACAATCTATGTTTACATGAAAACATACAAAATAAGCCAATTGGATTAGGCGAGAGGCCACCTGTATCCACCTAGAGAATTTGTGGGGCTTCAAACAACAATAGAAGTGTATAACCCACAATTACAAAATAGTACAAAATAACATGTTCAACATAAATGAACTTAAGGAGCTAGTTGGAATAGGTGGGTGGCCACCAATATACACCTAGATCAATCCTCTCCCCTTAGGAAGAAATGGTCTCCATTGCGTTGATTTCCCCCATCAGGTGAG
This sequence comes from Picea engelmannii, assembly GCA_009831015.1. Lineage (NCBI taxonomy): Eukaryota > Viridiplantae > Streptophyta > Pinopsida > Pinales > Pinaceae > Picea > Picea engelmannii. Next base: position 64,254 of record ML835249.1, on the reverse strand, counting down.
GAAACTTTTATTGGATTTGGCCTCGGCTGAGCTACTTGCCTTGGTGTAGGAGTTTCCCTGCCTTGACAACTTGATAAAGCTAGATTCTTTGTTGGCAAGTGGCCTTGACCTGTGTGTCCACTATCTGAACAATGGATGATTATTCCATGCAATTAGTGTTGAACTATGTTGGTATAAATTGTTCTACGATCTCAAAAGTGTCCAATAATGGTGGAAAATATGGTCGAAGGAGGTCCACATTGAATACTGGATGCATACCAAGGAAGGGTGGAGTTTTGAGCTCAATAGAATTGTTACCCACAGCCTTGATGATAGTGTAAGGCCCCATAACGGAGTGGGTGAAGCTTCTGATGGGGATCGGTGAGATGCTCCTTCTACAGATGTAACCAGACTTTGTCACCAACCTGAAACTATTGTGGCACCCTGTGTTGATCATGGCGTCACTTTTACCTAGCATTGTATTTATTCAAAATCTCTTGGACCTATTGGTGGATGTGTTGAATCTGCTCAATGAATCTGGTGGCTTTGTTGATCTTAGACAAACCAAGGGAAGAGTTTGTCTAGGCAGTCGAAAGAGGGAATGCAACATCAATGGGTCCCAAGGGTTGGAATTCCAGAACCATTTGAAATCAGCTATGGTCGGTGGAACTATGGAGAGCCTTGTTGTAACTATGTTGTACATATGGGATACTCTCATCCCATGTAATTGGATGCTTAGAATTGGACATGTGCGGGATGTGCACACTCATCCGATTGACGACCTCTGTTTGGCCATCGGTTTGGGGGTGGAAAGAAGTGTATTTTGTGAGATTGTTGTCCAACAAAGACTAGAAACTTGGCCAAAAGGAGTTGAGGAACCTATTGTATCGATCAAAGATGATGGTATGTGATATACCAAAGTGGATCCACACTCGTTCAAAGAATATATTGCCAGTATCTGTCACTGTGACATTCTTCTTATAGGATGTGAGGATGGCCATATTCAAAATTCGATCAATGACCACAAACACATAGTAATTTCCTTCCTTGGTGAATGGAAAGCCATTCATGTAATCCATTGAGATGGATTCCCAATGCTTCTCGGGAATAGGAAGAGGGGTATATAATCCTTTCTTCTTGATGGATGGCTTCGGAATGGAACATGAAGTGTAATATATGATATACTTGTTGACATCCTGTCGAATTTTTGGCCAATAAAAATGTTTTGAAGAATGACCACAGTTTTATCTACGCCAAAAGGTCATTCCACTCGGTTGTAGTGGGATTCCCAAATAATATTTTCATGCTCTCTTATAAGAACACAGAGATGACCCAAGTGGCACAAGAATTTCCCATGAATGTGAAAATCACTAATACTTGTGCATGTATGCAAGAGTTGATATGTGGTGGCGAAGTCCAGATCTCGCTCATAAAGTTGGGGCCACTCAGATGCTTCATGTCTATAGGAATGGAGCATAGTCATGCATGAGGCCATAGGGGGTCGACTGAGACAGTCAGTGACACAATTGGAGACACTTGTCTTATACTTGATGTTGAGATGAAACTTCTACAGGTAGGTGTACCACTTTTGATGAAAGCCATTCTGCAATTTCCCCTGTGTCTATATGAACTTCAGAGGCTTGTGATCAATGTGTATGATCGTCTCTTTTAAGATAATGTAATGTTTCCACTGACGAAAGGCTCATACAATGGAATACATTTCCTTGTCATAGATGGGGTATTTTCGGATAGTATCAGAGAGTGTCTCACTATGGTATTCCACCGGATTCCTGTGATAAGTGATAAGTGGGCCCACAACATAGTTAGATGCATCAATCTCAATTTCAAATGGTTGTTGTAGATCGAGAAAGGAGAGTACTGGAAATGAGCATAAGTGATGCTTCATATCATCAAATTATCATTGTTTCTCCTTCCCATACACTAACTTGGACCTATCACCACCCTTGGTCACCTGGCTAAGGGTTAATGCAATATGGGAGAATCCCAACACGAACCGTTGGTAGAATTTGGCTAGCCCCAAAATGATATGAAGCTTGGTCAGTGTGTTCGGGGATAGCTAGTCATAGATGAATTGGATCTTGGTTGGATCAACATGTACCCCATGCTCATTAACAATGTATCCCAAGTATTGGACCCTCTTCATGCTAGAAGAGCATTTTTCCAAGTTAGCATACAACTTTCTCTTCCATAGAGTGCTCAAAACATGTTGAATATGTCGCATGTGCTCTTCCCATGTTCTACTGAATATGAGGATGTCGTCCAAATATAACACCAGAAAGGAGTTGGTGAAGGGTCTCAATACATCATTCATCAACCCCATGAAAGTTTTAGGTGCATTTTTTAAGCCAAAGGGCATGACTATCCATTCGTAGAGACCTTATTTAGACTTGAAGGTTGTCTTCCATACATCAGTTGGTTCGATGGGAACCTTGTGGTAGCCAGGATTTAGGTCAATCTTGTTGAAGAACTTTCCCCCCTTGAGTTCTTCAAGAAGGTAATCAATCTTGGTAATGGGGTAGTTGTTCCTAACTTTGATTTTGTTTAAGGATCTATAATCAATGAAGATTCACCAAGTATCGTCCTTCTTCTTCACCAATACAATCGAGCTTCTACAAGGGGAGGACTTGGGTCTAATGTGACCCTTTTGAAGAAGCTCTTAGATATGACGCCTGATTTCATCACTCTCCATTAGTGAGCACTGATATACTGGTCCATTAGGCAGAGGTGCATCAGGGGTCATATCAATTGTATGCTTGACTTGGTAGTGTGTCGGTACCCCTGTAGGTGAAGAGAATATGTCTTTGTATTCTTCCAAAATCCCATCCACTTGCTTCTGCTGCAAGGAGAGGTGTTGTGTAGAGGCCATGTATGTGGAAAAGACATTTTTCTTACTGCTATCATGGATCAAAAATAATATGAACTTCCCAGTATGTAAAATGAACTTACTACATTTCTTAAAAAGATTAAAGAAATAGTAGTAGGTGATGCTACCTCTAGGATCCTGTACAATTGTCTACCCAAAGTAATAATAACATTGCGGGGTCTAGAATCCTACACAACATGATGCTTCCACAAATATGGTTGTCCTAAAATAACATCACAAACTTCAAGGGGACAAATATCACACAATACCTCATCTTTGAAAGGCTTGTTGTTGTAGGGAAGAAAAATTTGTTGGCTGACACAAAGATCTCCTCCTTGGCGAAGTTAGTCGATGGTGTAGGGTTGCAAGTGTTGTATCATTGGCAGGTCCAACCACTTGATGAACTCTACTGAAATCATGTTCTTGTAACTACCATTGTCAATAATGAAATGAATCATATTCCCCTTGACCCACATCTGTGAGTGAAAGAGGCGTTCCCCTTCCTCTGGCTTTTCTGGTTCGCTTGACTAGACTTTGGTGGTAGATATAGTGGCACTGGGTTTAGCATCGATAATCCTCTTCCCTCCTTCAGAATTTGACTTAGAATCAGAATTGGCATATGACTTGGAAGCCTTTAGCTTGGCCACAAGGGACTTCTTGGAGCGACATTCTTTTTTTTTGTGCCAAGGATGTTTATGGTACTCACACCATTTTTTCATGTTCTTCTTCATCTACTCATTTCCCTTCTTGTATTTCATCTTGGACTAGTTTTCCTGAGGGATACCATCTCGACTTGGTCCCTTTCCATGTGGGTTGGGGGGATTCCTTTTCCCTACTTCTCCTGCGAGGGGTTTACAGATCCAAACTCTCATCGTTTCTGCTTACATTTATATTCGATCTTGACAGTGTATCTATAAGACGTGCCCAAAGAAGTGATGTCCAAGAACTCCTTTTATGTTCAAATGTACCTATGAAAACAACCATGGTATTTTAGCACCAGATGATGCTCAGAGTATTTGATACCCAATTGGGTGCGTAGGGTATGGAAAATATTGGTGAAATATGGTATTGTTTGGTCCCTTTCTTGACCTAGGGTGGTCCTTCTCGTGTAGTAGTCCTTGTATCTTCCAACAAGGTAGTATTATTACTTAATGGAATTTTGAAAGGAATCCCATGTAGGGGCCACCAAAAACATTTTAGATTCCTCCACGACCCATTTTTGAGAGTAAGTATCCCACCAGTCTTTAGCATGGGGAACAAACTTGAGGACTGAAAAAGTGATATTTTCCCCATCACCAAAATTGTGGATCGAAAAATATCCTTCGAGCACATTCAATCATTTATCTATAGAATATACATCTATCAGTCCTTAAAATAATGGAATATCAAAATTTACCTATAACTTGAAGGGGGTTGCATGGCCACTTGATGAATATGCTTCTCCTGTGGGTAGTCGTCGAAGGATCTATGTGAAGTTGTCCATCATTTTTTTCCTTTGTCATGTGAGGGATTCCTTGAGCAACATTTTAATAGGATCTCCTACTCCCTCATCTTTCTTTTTGTCCATCATTTTTTTCCTTTGTCATGTGAGGGATTCCTTGAGCAACATTTTAATAGGATCTCCTACTCCCTCATCTTTCTTTTTGTCCATCATGGGTTCTTTTGGGGCTCAGCGCAACCGATATGGTAATGGATCAACTGGTTTGAGTCCCAATTTCCTGTACCCATATCTTGTCTCGGACATGCACAAAGAAAAAGAAATGAAGAGTAGCCTGCTATAATACCACTGATCCTGATTTAGGAGTGGAACGAAGTGATTAACAGACTGAATAAAATAAACATAGAGATATGGAGAATAACACAAATATTCAGTGAAAGGTATTTTAGGCGCGTGATATCCCACTGGAAAGGTATTTAAGAGAAATAAACATTCCTCCATCAAACTCTGAATCCCTCTAGAGTTTGACTATGTCACATACCCACTCCGGCAACTAAATTTTTTTTTCTCTTCCTCAAGGAATAGAATCCCTGAATTCCTACGGGGGTGTAGCGCATGCTAGCTCCTCCCTTATCCACCTCCATGTGATCATTGGTTATGACCACAGACCAAGCCAAGAGGCCCCTTTCACGTTGTGCGAATCAGTGATGCAAGAGAGTCAAGTCCTTCAACTCTTCAAACCCCGAAACCTGAATCTTACCTTTGAAGAGATCGACGGCTGCGACTCTCCCCCTAATTCGACGGTCCTAGCCGTATCATAATTTTGGTAACCGGGAGTTCTAAAGGAAGCGAACCAAACCACTAACTCTTAAAACCATGAGATCCGATATTCTATTTGTTGCATGAGATCCAACGATCCTCGATGATTTGGATCCAACGGTCCAGATCTTTTCAGAGTTTTGTGAATCGGGAGTTCACGATGCAGCGACTCCAAGTCCCTTGTCACTCCGATCCCCAAATTCCAATATGGGAATTCTTGTATGAGATCAATGACCCTTGTTGATCTATATTTGACAGTCACTATCCCTTCTGAGCTTAAGGGTGTTGAAAGACACTGACTCTTAACCCCTTCGATATTCTACTAGATTCGATGGCCCATGGAATTTCGAGGCTTTCCACGAACTCTGACCGCTCACCACATGTCTCCTCCAATGGACGGTCCAGATTCTTTCAAGACTCCTCCTTTCTATCACATTGACCCTATCCTATGACCTAGGGCCCATCCACCGAGCGCATTGGGGTTTCGAATATTGGGATTTTGTGACTTGCGAAGACGAGGGGTCTCGCCCTTTGGTTTCCCAGGTGCAGAAACTTCGAAGCCTATTCACGCTAAATCAAATCTTAGTTTCGCATATCAGGATTTTGGGAATTGCGAAGATGAGGGGCCTCTCCCTTTGGTTTCTCAGGTGGCGAAACTCCGAAACCTATTCACACTAAATCAAACTGGGGTTTTTCATATCAGGATTTCATGACTTGCGAAGTCGAGGGGTCTCGCCCTTTGGTTTCCCAGGTGCCGAAACTCTGAAGCCTATTCACGCTAAATAAAATCAGGTTTCGCATATCGATATTTCATGACTTGCGAAGACGAGGGGTCGAGGTTTTAATGCCTGCGCTTCTCCTCTAAATCCATCACTCTTGACTGATGTGGGGTATTTTCAAAAGGATTCTAACCGTTGATCCACCAAATGATGGGTTATTCTCTTTCGATATCTAGACTCGCTGCGTTTCTGAGCTTGAATCACAAGATTCAACCTCTCAGGGCTTAAAACTCCTATGATTTCGAACCTGAGATATCTACTCTTTCTTGTACAAGGTTTCCGGACTCAGATCACACGATCCTTCAAAGGGTTCTTGGGTAATTATCCCTAGACTTGGTGACCTGAGAAAATCCTTCCTAATTCACCGAGCTATGAACTCTGTGACAGGGGTAACATAAACTCACGAGTTTACTACAATGGTAGTTTTTTCAAGGAACTCACTCCAACTCTGGAATGTGAGGAAACTTTCCAGGAAAAGGTTCCTTCGGGAAATTAAACCAGGGCATAGCATGAGTCAAGCATATGGGACATTTCTCAAGGGGACGAAATCGTATCCTGAACTTATTCATTCTATACATAAACCGATTTATGGTCATATTAGTATAAGCATGCATCCATTATTTCCAATCAAAACACAAGGCAAACACCTCTATACAAAAACTATTTATGAGTGTATAAACAGGAGCATGCGATCATGATATTCAATTCAAAATACAAGACATAACACTTATCATAAATTTCGGATGTGATGCGAATGCTGATAGGGGTGGTCGTTTCCACCCAACTGTAGGCTCAATGAGTCCAGCCGGATTTACCACTAGCCACCCTAGAGCTAGACCATGATGCTTTGAGATTCAGTCTCCCACTTCCAGCTCAATGGAAGTCAAGGATGAAGGTTACTCCCCTTCTCCTCTATTCAAAATTCTTTGAATTTTCAGATTTCCTTCATTTTTTCTTCTGCAATCCCTGTCGCACGCATTCTCCCTCTGCCCCCCCTTCCACACTTCCTTTCTTTCCTTTTCTGCAAGATTCTGTGTGGCGCAAATTCCCCCATCTTTGGTCAGGTCTGAGAGCTTCTACGGATGGGCAGTTTACCCCCACTCATCCCTCATTAACTCTTGAGGAACCTCCCCAATTACAATCCTGGTGGGTAATTCATTCTAGGGTCAGAGAGTTGCTTTGGATTTTGAGCAAGTAAAAACCAGTACAATATTGTTTCAGTGGAAGTTAATGCAACCATTCCAAGTCCCTTCCACCACCTCTCATTATCCATCATGGTCTCTTTTATCAAATCCCCCCCCCAACAATCATGCAACACATATTCACAACATAATTTACATTCATTGATCTTTTATACAAAGGTCTGTCAAATCAAACATTCACATCTTTGAGGTTTCCATAGTTCTTGGCCAATATAGTTATTTTTATAGACTGGGGGAAACAGGGTGTTACAATTCCCTCCCCCTTAAAGGAACATCATCCTTGATGTTCTATCTATCAATATGACATGTATGTATAGAAGTAAACAAAATTAGATATGCATGTTTCATGGCATCCTCCATTTCCCATGTAGCCTCATCTGAGCCAAAATGTTTCTATTGCACCTTGACCTATGCAATGGTTTGGTTCCTGAGTGGGGTTTCCTTTCTTTCTAGTATGTGTTGAGTTTCTAGCAGGAATTCTCCCTCTAGTTCCACCTTCTATCTCCACCACTGAAGCTTGGTGTTCATCTTTTTTATTATCCAAGACTACATAAATTTGTGGCACGCTCATGGCCACATCATTGACGGTGGTAGCTTCTTGAACATTGTAAATTCTCTGACTGTTCTGTTGTCGGTGTGGGAAGTCCCTCTGTAGATGTTCTTCTCCAAAACCCCAACATTTCAAGGGTTCTCTCTTTAGGTTATCAATCTTTCCTGGGGCATATCCAGAGGTTTTATTTCCACCCTGGGAGGGGAAATTATGTTGCTGTACACTTTGGGCTAGGAATCTCATTCTTGAGTTCTTTTTATAGTTTTTAAATCTTGGGGATTTAAACCCATTTTTCTGGAATCCCAAACTATTCTTCTACTTCTAGCCTTTGCGAGGTTCTATCTGATGCCCAAGATGTTCATAACAATATCTTGCCTTTTAGATAGTGTCTTCTAGGGTCTTTGGTTCATCAATCTCAATCTTGTTCTGATAGTCCTTAGGTAGTCCACTGATGAATCATTGCACCTTTTCCTTTTCTGCTTTTATATAGGGTATGTACCTCAGCAACTCGAGGAATCTCTTGACATATTCCTCTATGGTGAGTTTCCCCAGCTTGAGTTCATAGAATTCTTTAGTCTTTTCGTTGAAATACTTTTCTGACAAATACTTCTTCCTGAAGTATTTCTCAAACTGTTCCCAAGATAGGTCCTCTTCCTGAATCTCTTTTACATTCTTAATATCTTCTCACCAAATGGAAGCCTTTCCATTCAAGTTGAAAGTGGCTACTCGGGCCTTCAAGTTTTCTGAGAAGTCATGGACTCTAAAATACTTCTTTAGTCCAAGCAGGAAGGCCTCCCCTTCCTCCCCCTTCTTTATCTCACTGTCAAAATAGGGTGGTTTCGCCTTCTAGAATTATTCGAGATTATGACTTTTGGAATGCTTTCGCTTCTTCTGTTTTCTTTAGGAATAAGAACTAGTTCTGCTACTAGAATATCCCTCTGAGTCACCAATTTCCTTTCCAGAGGAATTGTCCGATGCTTGTCCCATATCTCTGGGGTGGACCTTTCTCAAGGTTCTCTTCCCAGTGTGGCCACTTAAAAAACCACATTTTTGTATCTCAGGTGGACTTCAAATTTTCTTTGTCTGTCATCGGTCCGCGTGACTGGTGTCCAGTTCATGCTGCAATTGTCTTTGTGTGTCGGATAAACTCTGCAGTAAGACTACATTAATTTTTGTTTGTTTCTCTTGCTCTTTCATCAACCTCTCATTGTTGGCCTTACAACTCTGTAGCTCAACCATGAGGCTCCTCACAGTCTCAGCTAGATCTGGAGGGGTCTTTACCGCCCTCCTTTTGTCAGACTCCTTGTCTCTATTGTGGGAGCCATCCCCCACTTCGTGGTGAGTCACCATTCTATGCGTCTGCAGGTTCCTGTGGTTGATCATCCTCTTGTGTGCAGGGAAAAGAAAACACTTGTTGTTAGTCAATATTTATATTCATTAATAACCAGCGCATAATTCATATTTTTCAAATGCATACACACAATAGGAATTTTCATTCTTAACTTCGACTTTTGATAAAGGGGGTTAAGATAGAGGGTTATTCCTTTTAAGAGTACTTCAAATGCAGTTTCTGCACAACCCGTTCATGAGCCCAAGGAGGCCAAGTGTTGTAACCCTTCTCTGATACCAGTTTGTCACATACCCACTATGGAAACTAATTTTTTTTTTCTCTTCCTCAAGGGATAGAATCCCTGAATTCCTACGAGGGCCTAGCGTAGGCTAGATCCTCCCTTATCCACCTCCATGTGATCGTTCGTTATGACCAAAGGCCAAGCCAAGAGGCACCTTTTTCATTTCACAACTCAGTGATGCAAGAGAGTCAAGTCCTTTGACTCTTCAAACCTCGAAACGCAAATCTTACCTTCGAAGAGATCGATGGCTACGACTCTCCCCTTGATCTGACGGTCCTGGCCATATCAAGATTTCAGTAACGAGGAGTTCGAAATAAAGCGACCCAAACCACTGACTCTTCAAACCTTGAACCCTGATACATGAGTTCTTGCATGAGATCCAATGATCCTCAATGATTTGGATCCAACGGTCTAGATCTTTTCAGAGTTTCATGAACCGAGAGTTCATGATGCAGCGAATCCAAGTCCCTTGTCACTCCGATCCCCAAATTCTGATATGGGAATTTGTGTATGAGATCTACGACCCTCATTGATTTGTATCTGATGGTCACTATCCCTCCCGAGCTTAAGGCTGTTGAAAGACACTCAGTCTCAACCCTTTAACTATTCTACTAGATCCGATGGCCCACAAAATTTTGGAGTTTTCCGGAACTCTGACCACTCACTGTGCATCTCCTCCGATGGATGGTCCAGATTCTTTCACGACTCCTCCTTTCTATCGCATGACCCTATATTGTGACCTAGGGCCCATCCACCGAGCACATCGAGGTTTCACATATCGGGATTTCGCGACTTGCAAAGATGAGGGGTCTCGCCCTTTCATTTCCCAAGTGCCAAAAATCTGAATCCTATTCACGCTAAATCAAATTAGAGTTTCGCATATCAGGATTTTGCGACTTACGAAGACAAGGGGTCTCCCCCTTTGGTTTGTTGGGTGTCGAAACTTTGAATCCTATTCACGCTAAATCAAATCGAAGTTTCGCATATCGAGATTTTGTGACTTGTGAAGATGAGGGATCTTGACCTTTGGTTTCCCAAGTGTCAAAACTCCGAATCCTATTCACACTAAATCAATTTGGGGTTTCACATATCAAGATTTCGTGACTTATGAAGATGAGGGGTCGAGTTTTTAACGCTTGTACTTCTCCTCTAGATCCATTGGTCTTGACCGATGTGGGGTATTTTCGAAAGGATTTTGACTATTCATCCACCAAACGATGGGGTATTCTCTTTCGATATCTGGACTCACTGCCTTTCTGAGCTTGAATCATGAAATTCAACCTCTTAGGGCTTCAAACTCCCATGACTTCGAACCTAAGAGATCTACTCTTTCTTGTACAAGGTTTCCAGTCTCAGATCACATGATCCTTCAGAGGGTTCTTGGGTAATTATCCCTAGACTTGGTGACCTGACTGAAAAGACTTCCTAATTCACCGAGCTATGAACTTTGTGACAAGGGTAACATAAACTCGTGGGTTTAGTACAATGGTAGTATTTTCAAGGAACTTAGTCTAACTCTGGAATGTGAGGAAACTTCCCAGGAAAAGGTGCTTTCGAGAAATTAAACCAGGGCATAGCATGAGTCAAGTAGATGGGACAGTTCTCAAGGGGACGAACTCGTATCCTAAACTTATTCATTCTATACATAAACTGATTTATGTTCATATCAGTATAAGNCTTCCCAGGAAAAGGTGCTTTCGAGAAATTAAACCAGGGCATAGCATGAGTCAAGTAGATGGGACAGTTCTCAAGGGGACGAACTCGTATCCTAAACTTATTCATTCTATACATAAACTGATTTATGTTCATATCAGTATAAGCATTCATCCATTATTTCCAATCAAAACACAAGGAAAACACCTCTATACAGAAACTGTTTATGAGCATATAAACATGAGCATGCGATCGTGGCATTCAATTCAAAATACAAGACATAACACTTATCAGAAATTTCAAACGTGATACAAATGCTGAGAGGGGTGCTCATTTCCACCCAACCTTAGGATCAATGATTCCAGCTGGATTTACCACTAGCCACCCCCGAGCTAGACCATGATTCTTTGAGATTCGGTCTCCTACTTCCAACTCAACAGAAGTCAAGGACGAAGGTTACTCCCCTTCTCCTTTGTCCAAAACTCTCTATATTTCTAGAGTTCCTCCAGTTTTTCTTCCGCGATCCATGTCATGTGCATTCTCCCTCTGCCCCCCCCCTTCCACACTTCCTTTCTTGCCTTTTTCTACAAG
>ML835249.1:35939-46735 GCA_009831015.1 Picea engelmannii | reverse complement strand
AATTTGCATGACTTTACGGTAATACCTAATCCGAAACCTCCTGAAGCTCTATCATACATGGTAAATTCCTTACCCAAATCTGTTGCTAGACTAGAAAAGTTTTATGATTTTGAAGATAAATTTAAAAAAACGGTAAATTGTAAAAACAATAGTTCCTCATTAACTTATGAAAAAGTCAATTTAGGAACTAATGAAAACCCTCAGTGTATCAACTTAGGCTTGGGATGTTCTAAACAAGAAAAAGCTTCTTTTGTTAAATTATGTACAGAATTTAAGGATGTCTATGCTTGGACTTACGAAGATCTTAAAACTTTCGATCCTAATATTATACAACATGTCATCCCAATGAAGCCTCAAACCTTGCCTTTCCAACAAAAACTGAGAAAAATGCATCCCAAGCTAGAACCGACCGTACAAAAAGAATTGAATAAACTCCTAAGTGCTAAAATAATTTTTCTAGTTAGACACACCCAATGGGTATCCAACCTCATCCCAGTGCGGAAGAAAAATGGGGAAATTTGACTTTGTGTCGATTTTCGGAACCTCAACAAAGCGTCTGATAAAGATAATTATCCTGACCCTCCCATGGAACAGATACTTCAACAAGTATCTGGTTCCGAGAGGCTATCCTTGTTCGATGGTTTCTCCGGATACAATCAAGTCTTAATGTCTCCGTCAGACCAATTAAAAACTACCTTCCGTACTCCGTGGGGCACTTATGCTTATCGCAAAATGCCCTTTGGATTGATTAATGCTGGTGCTACCTTTCAGAGAGCAATGGATATTTCTTTCCGAGGCTTGATCAACCACTCCATAGTAGTCTACTTAGATGATGTGACCGTTTATTCCAAAAACAAAAACGATCATCTAGCTCACCTACGAGCCGTTCTACTACGGTGTCGTAAATGCGGCATCTCCTTGAACCCCAAGAAGTCCATTTTTGCAATAGAACAGGGTAAGCTACTAGGATTCATTGTGTCTAGTGATGGAATGATTATTGATCCCGAGAGGACACAAGTCATCGCTAAAGTTCTCCCACTTACCTCCAAGAAATCCTTGTAGTCTTTCTTAGGCCAGATCAATTTCGTGAGAAGATTCGTCCCCAGTTTCTCCGAAATGGTCAGACCTCTCTAGAATATGATTAAGAAAGACACCCAATATCACTGGGGACCCACTGAAAACCAAGCTGTTAGCGATATAAAGAAGGCCATAATTGATGCTCCATCTCTCTTGAGCCCTGATTTCTCTCAAGACTTTACACTATATACTTTTGCCTCTGATCGTTCCTATGTCGCAGTCCTAACTCAGAAGAATTTCGAGAACAACGAAGTACCCATCGCTTTTATGAGCTCCGCTTTCAAAGGCACTGAACTCAATTACCCAGCAGTCGATCAACAAGCCTACGTTGTGTTCAAAGCAGTTAAGCATTTCTGGTCTTATCTTTTGAAGTCAAGGACGAAGGTCATTGTCCCTTACCCTACCGTTAGGAACTTGTTAGTGTAAAAAGAGTTAGGAGAGAAAAGAGCCAACTGGGTCACCTCCTTGCAGGAGTATGAATTAGAGATCACTCCAACCCAGATCGTGAGAGGCCAAGGGTTGTGTAATATGGTAGTTGATTCAGAAACTGAACAATAAGAAGACATTGATACGTCAATCCTAGAACAACACGATCACAGTTTGATTTGTTGCACACATAACCTAGTGAGTCCTTGGTACGACGATATTAGACACTGTCTTCAACATGGATCAACACCTTGTCACCTTGACCCTACCAAGAGAAGAGCATTGAGACTAAAATCCGCCTCCTTTCATCTAGTCAATGGTATACTGTTTCGTCAGAATTTTGATGGCGTACTAATGCGTTGTCTCGAAAAGGATGAAGCAGAGAAAGTTTTGCTCGAGTTGCATGCAGGAGAAGTTGGTGGTCACTTCGGTGGTGATACCATAGCTCATAAAGTCTTAAGAGCCAGTTATTACTGGCCAACACTTTTTAGAGACGCCCATGCCTTGTGCCGTAAATGTATCATTTGTCAGAAAGCGTCAGGGCGATTGCAAAAACCAACCTTCCCTTTGCATCCCGTCACAGTCGATTCTCCTTTCCAGCAATGGGGCCTTGATATCATTGGTCCTATTAACCCTCCATCCTCACAACAACACAAGTATATTGTGACAACCACTGATTACTTTACTCGATGGTCTGAAGCCGCCGTGCTAAGAACTGTTAACACAAGTCAGGTGATCGCCTTTCTGAATTCGAATATCATCACCCATTTTGGCATACCTGATTGTCTAGTCTTTGATAATGCTTCATACTTTTCTTCTCTTGAGATGAGTGAGTTTGCCTTAGAAAAAGGAATAAAGCTTAAGTATTCCGCTAGTTATTAGCCTCAGGGCAACGACTTAGCAAAGTCAACAAATAAGAACTTGATCAAGATTATCAAGAGAACCGTGGCTGAAAATCATAAGAACTGGCACAATGCACTACTTGATGCACTGTGGGCTGATAGAGTAACACCCAAAGCCGCTATAGGTAATTCCCCCTTTTTCCTCGTTTATGGCAAAGAAGCCATTTTACCTCCCCATGTTCTTCTTCCTTTGCTCCAATTATCACAAAAGGTCCAAGAAGAAGAATGTCCCCCTTTAGAAAGCTTTATTAATGCGTTGATGAAGTTAGAAGAAGTAAGAACCAAAGCCAAGCGTAAATTAGATCAACATCAACAATTGATAGAAAGCTAGTTCGATTCTAATTCTGCTTCTGATAGAAATTTTGAAGTAGGTGATCTTGTCTTAAAGTGGGACAAACCACACGAAGGGAAAGGTGAACACACTAAATTTCAAAATTTGTGGCTTGGGCCATTTTTGATTGCTGAAAAGTTGGGTCCTAATTCCTTTCGTTTGCAAAGTCTTGAAGGGCAGCTTGACACCTACCCAGTGAATGGCCAAGCCCTGAAAAGATACTTTGCCTGATTTTTATCCTTGTATATTATGTAAATATTCCTTTTGTTTTCATTTTTGCCTTTGTTTTTGTTTTATGATTTTGATTTGATTGATCAGTTTGGTGTGTTTTGAAACATACGCTTGCTTGTACACTGAGCCATTCAAACATAGACCATAGAAAAATCTCTTCGCTGAAATAACTTCTGAAAGATTGTACAAACATCAGTGATATATATTTCTGAAAATGATATTGGAAAATGTTGTTTGAAAGAAGTTTACTAATTTCAATCTCTAAGTGAAGATTGTCGTGATTATCTTTATCTTTTTACGCTGTCCCTTTTCCATAAAGGAATGACTCAAAAAGGATGTCTCCCTGTCACAGTAAGTTGTTTTAGAAATAAAACATTTCTGGAGATGAATAAGGATAGTATTTAAAAAAAATTCTCATGAGGTCTGAAAAATATGAGAAAATATCAAGAATTTTCAGCGTCACCCCGCTCAACTATTTGTAATAGAAAAACAAAATAAAAATATTAATATGAGTTGTGGGAAGTGTTTGTAAACCCGTCGGGATACTCAACAGGTCTGCTGGAAGCGGGTAAATGCAAGCATGGCGCCAAGACAACTTCGCCGGGGTACTGAACAGGCCTGCTGGAAGCAAAGCAATGTCGGGTAAATGAAAATATGTGAAATTACAAGAAACCTCTTTTAAAGTCCTCTATTCTTATCTAGAACTTCTTGATAGGATAAAGACGTCCGAGTGGGTTAAATGGAAACCCTGTCGAGGCTATGGACGCCTGCTGGCAGCAGTGGCCATGCCAATAGTATTGAAGATCTTATCACAAAAATCGTGACTTGTTGATCTTTAAGACTGTTATTGGTTTGCATCTTTTGAAACATCACTGGAAAATATAGTAGATGATGATGTTGTACAATTTTCTGGCTGTTGTTTTAAAGACGAATTTTTCTTTGCTGTCCTAATCTGAATTCATTTCTTTTGACAGAGATAATTGCTTCGCCCAGCGTGTCGCCATTGTTGGCAGCCAATTCAATTTTTTTTAATTGCCCTAAAAGCTGCCTACATCTCTTGTCTTATAAACGACAAATCATCATTGCATTTTGCAACTAGACATTTGTTTCATTTTTTGCGACAATTGCAATTTGGTTTAGATTTGGTTTTCACAACTGAAATTGTGAAAACCCATGTATCATTAATTGGACTATCGTAGTCTTTTATTGATTTTTATGAAAGACACTTGACCATTGGTTTATCACATGACTGCAAAGTTTCTTTCAAACTATGTCCATTTCACTTTGATTGTGCAAGTTGTTTTATGAGCCATTAAGCATGAAAATTTATTGATTACGTTTGATCCTTCAAAGGTTATAGTTGATTTTGGTTTTATATGCTATAGCTATGAGCTCTTGACTTGTTGATTATATGAGACTTTTGTTGCAATGTTCTAATAAACTTTGAAACATTTGACCATGCAACAAGCGCTTCGGAAATATTATGAGTTTGATATAACATGGAATGGCAATAATTTAAGTTTTGCAAAGGCGCATTGGTTAATCTTTCGGATTTCGATTTTATAGTTTGAATCGTTGCTTGGCGCATTGTTTTATTGGCTTGATTTTACATTGAACGATCATAGTTTCAAACTATACATCCGCATATTGATATGATTGTCCACCGTTTAAACTTTGGGTTGGCCGAATTATGTTGAATTTGGTTATGATTGATTGAACAGGGTTGGTAATATGCCATTAATGTTTTGCATGGCGGTGGTAATCCCACCACCTTTGCACGCATACCATTAATCCTTACCTCTTTCAGTGCTGCAGCTGTTAGCCGGAACCATTTTCGACTTGTGTATCGTTTTGATTCAAACCCTACCATGCTCAAAAGATATGGCTCCTATTGTGAGGGTTGAGCCCAATGGGTGCCAAGCACTGTTGATGTTTGATGGCGCTTATAGTGACCTAGAAGAATACGGGTGGCTCCAGTTCATAAGGAAGTTTGATGGGTATAACCCTGCTGTGGCTCGGCAATTTATGTTATCATTCGATGGCTGCCAAGCCAAAGTGGGTGATGTGCAGCTCAAAATCAATGAACAGTTTCTTAGCTCAGTGACTAGTCTACCTATTACGAGACAGAAGTGGTCGAAAAATTACAAGGTGCATAATGTCCCATGGACATTGTTGTTTCAGTCTCGAAAGGTGAACTCCTGCGACAAAGGCTTGCCTGCAAAAATGTTAAAACTGCGCTGGCATGATCTCCTAATGGTAATCAAGCAATTTATTACTTGCGAGGGCAGGTACGGGTTTGTTTTTTTGTTTCACCTTCGTTTATTGATGGTTTTTATGGGTTTTGAACTTACTATGCCCCACTACCTACATAGAAGTTTGTTCAAGATGGCCAAGCGTTACAAATGTAGCCAAGCTGATACCAGCCTCTTCCATGTGGGATTGATTAAAATATGTATGATATACGAGTTGGGTTTACGTCGGGATTGTTGGGGTGATTTTCTTGTCCGTAATGGTTTTGAAGAATCAAACCCTCCGCAGGTTGATAAGCCTATGGTGGCCAAAACCCATCCTTTTTCCCCTATGTCTTATAATGCTCTGCTACCCAAACCTCTACCCGACCCACCTACGAACTCGCCCATGTCCGTGACTAAACAGGTTGAAATTGTTAACCCTGCAACCCAAAAGCCTAAAGCTAAAGTTGGTGCTAACTCTAAAGGCAAGAAAAATGCTTGTTTGATCTCTCGCATGGCAAGAAATAGACCTAAATCCCCTGCCAATTCTGAACCTATCATGGTCAGCGAAGACTCCGATTCAGAAATCGAACGATTTCTCGCCGATGAGTATCCTTACTCAGAGGGCTTATGTGACAATCCTGCATGTGACTTTGTCAAGAATTTCCCATCTTGTCCGAAGGATAATCCTAAGTTTCCTGGCATTGAACTACCTCAAGGAACCCTCGGTGAATGGTCGAAAACCCCTGGTACCCTGTGCGATCAGTGTGGGTTATGGTTGGAGAGATATTACACCGATGTGCCGACGTTGCAAACCAGAATCCGTGATTTAGAAAATCAAGTGGCTAAGCTCACTAGTCATGAGGCGAAGGTGCAACCCTCTAACAAGAAGCAACGAACCACTGGCTCAATTATGTTCAAGAATGTCGAGTCAGCCACAACAATTGTCAATTCGAAAATGGCATAATCTCAACAGTCTAGTTGGTATAACCCTCGCTCATTTATATGGCTCATTCATGTACTTTGTGTGCGTTATCGACCTGCTCGGTTACATAAACAAGCATTGTTGTGTATGATTTGTTTTGATAAATCAAATTTGTTTAAAGTTTTAGTTGGATTTGATTTTGATTTTAGTAATCATATTTTGGATTCGATTGTTTTGAATTAGTTACAATTGAAGGCTCTGTTGTATCTATTATAGGCAAACTGTTTTKCATTTCAACGTTTTGAAACACGATCTATATGGTAATTCRAATTGGTTATGATACACACCTACAGTGGTTATCTGCTACTTGCATGTAACTTTGACCAGTCTGGATATGATTTGSATTTTGTTTAAAAAAGGGGTTTTGTTTTGTATTGAGAATTGATGCAAATCATAAAGATAACCCGACTTTTAGCCAGTCAAATCGTAAGGAAAATCGAYCCTGTTCTGTTGTAATGGCAGTGTATTTTTAGTCACGAATGAATGTGTAAAACAAAACGACATGCCCAGGACAAAAATTCATCTATAATTGTCTTAAAYCCGATCTTGTTTGATTGTTGTTCAGGTTACGGTGATCAATGTTGTTCGATTTTGACTGTGTCATACCCAACAATTGAAATCGATGRTGATTTTTGGTTAATACTGTTACACATTTTTTGTTTAGATGTATATCATAACATCTTTCACTTATTTGGTCAAAACAGAATGAATATCTTGCTTCATTTCTACAGCCTTCTTGTCGTTACTGTTGATTRAAATGATATCTATATTGCTACAGCTGTGACGTATATTTGGTGTTCAAATCATATCGATTATAGTTAGGTTGTGGGAAATCTTATCTGATATGGTTACTATCTTGTTTGATTATGGTTATTGATTATGATTATATCGTATCTCATTCGACTTGATTCAATGTCCAATTTCGTTTAATTCAAAACATACCTGTCAAAGTTTGACCATACTTTATGGTAACTAAAGACAAAGCATTCTTTACTCTGTTTCAATTGAATTTATTTTGATATGATTTGATTTAAATGATAATTTCAATTGGATTATTAGTAATTCGTTTTGAGGATTATTAAAATATGATTCGATTTGATTTTATTTGATTGAGATCTGGTCCTGTTAGCTATTCTTGACTAGCTACAGAATCAGATGATTATGTAGCTAAGTCTGTGGAGTCAAATTTTTATTGTTTTCTTAATAAAATATTCTTCTAACTTGATATTTGTGTTCTATTGCAGGCAAATTCGAATTGGCAATAGATATGATGATCGGATAGGGGATAATCTACAGATTTTACTTGCTTTTTATTTCCTTAGTTTAGGAGATTTTGGGATTTTTCCCCAGATTATGTAAAACAATTTGCTATTATTCACAAGGATGTTTTACCTTGTGAGAAACCTATATAAACCTATGTTTTTTGTAATAATAGACATCCTCAGTTGTGGGAGAACAAGGATATAGAATTCTGATTCAAACTGGAGCAGAATTGATGTTTTTTCATAGCTTTTGCTTTTCAATATATCAACACTTTGTTTCAAGTTTTGTATATCATTTTGTTTATGGTTTAGTATTACTTTTCTATCTAAATCAAATGGAAATGATATAGTTTCTTTACTGTTATACATATCTTGTTGCTTCCAAAGAGATAAAGGACATAACAATTATTGATTCATTTTGTGAATGATAGCTTTGTCTTCTTCATAGATTGAATTCTTATATAAGTTTTATGCATAATAAGTTTCCCTTATTGCAGAGATTTATCATCATAAGATTGTTATGATTTTCTTTTATGTCTTGTTTTTCCAGTAAAACACTTCAAGGAGCAGCATAGATGATCGTTTACGAAAAGCTTAAGGACTAAATGGTGTGAATTTATTCCTCCAACCAGCTTAAGAAGTCATCATACACAGGGCAGACTTGGAGCGTTTCGAGGTCAATTAGAATTTTATTTACTGTTTATGTTAAGTAGTTTAATATAAATGATATTTTAGTTAGATTTATATTTGATTGTTTAATTTCAGTAAACATATTAGATTGTTTAATTTCAGTAATGCTTGTTTCTTCTTCATAAAACATAAAAAATCAAAAAGAGATTCTTGGCTTTCCTAAGGCAGCAAACATACGTGAGTTTTGCAGGTTTTAATCAAATCTGTAGGTTGTTCATAGTGTACATTTGTGAATAAGAAATATTGTAGCTAAAATTAGATAGTTGATTTGAGTTATTACAATCATAATTAGTATCTTGTAGTTAGTAGTTTATAGTTAGATTAGTGTAGTTAGTTTAGTTTGTTTTATTAGTTTCTAGTTTCCTTTACTTTAGTTAGTTTCTTGTATTCAGTTATAATTTAGTTTGTTTTATTTAGTTTAGTTAGATTTATTAGCTCAGATCATTTCTCTCTCGTTTTCATAGGAGACCTTAGAGCGGCCAACGGAGCCGTTGAACTCGTCAGGGTGGTCCATTCCAAATGGCTTGGGTTATTTAGACAACCCCGGACCGGTTCCACTCTCCCAGTTGACAGACGATCAATTTCGCCCTTCAACACCATCTCGGTTCATTTTATGGGATGCCCCATCAACGGTGCCTTATAATACAATCACACCATTATCAACACATACAAATCTCAAATGGAGCATTGGTTCATTACATTAAATGAAGGGAACAGGGGAAGTCAATTAAGTTGTACCAAGAGAAATAGTTTAAAAATTATAATTTCAATGCACATTTTAAAACATTAATTGTAACGTCCTCAAACATCAACCCACTTGTCGAGCAATGCTACTACGCAGAAACATTCTCATACTTATGTAGTATGAACTTAAATGAAGTTAAATGGCTTAATAGAGTACACATATAAATAATGCTAACATAAAGAATTAATGGAATCAACAATAATAACATTGCAATGGAATACATGATATATTGCAAGCATCACACACATGCATTTTAATTGAATTTAAACACATGCATATACTTATCTTTGAAACTATAGTAACTCCACCAACCATCTGCAGACCTTCCATGAAACTCCATGCATTAGAGCATGCTACTCATCATTCTTAGTAGTGGGTCACCCTCGAGCTAGGACTAAGCTCCATTGAAGGTAAGAGAATTCTAGACTCGGCTGAGGTTACAGGAAAACTGCATAGAGCAACCAGAAGGATTTTCTCCAGGAGCCTTCTTACACCCACTACTCACAGAGTCTCATTCCCCACATGCCTTTTCCACTTAGGAGTATACACCTTCACAAGAACCGTCCATTGGTGCTTCACCTCCCCTCTGGGCCTCGAAAACAAGCCGAATCAGGAATTCTCAGAGATCTGTAGCTGGTGTTGGAATCTCTCTGGAAGAAAACCACTTCTCTAGCAGACTCCCTCACCTAGAGAGAGTTGTGCATAGGTCTGACAAGCTACCTCTTCTACCATGGGACTGACAACCCAATTCTTCCACTAGTTTCCAAATAAATTCCCGCAAGTTCAGGATGAAAAAAATGAAAACAACTTGGTTTAAATCTCAGGTGACAACAATAACAAGAAAACAAGGTGTGGAAACAGGAAATAGAAACAGGTCACTAAGACACAACACGGTTCAGGTAACAATAGTTTTAGTATGTGTGACAAGCAATTCATGCAGAGGTCGAACACAGACTCAACAGTTCGGGTAGATGTATCTTCCTCTCAATAAAACATCATAGGCTTTGGGTTTCAGAGCTGCATGAGGCTTACAAAAATTAGATGAAGAGATCCCTTAGTTCAGATAGCGAACGATGGATTGGAGGACCAATGCCCATCTCGTCTCAATTCTTCGGTTAAATTTCCTGTGCCTAGGCCAAAACATGTCTCCCATGAGGTTGCATGCGTTACCTTTTTCACATATTCCCCCTTCCAAGAGCTTAGGAAAAAAAAACATACATTTCACATAGCTTTTGGAATAATAATAAATTATTATTCCTAAGGACTTAAGCCCCTAAGCTCAACACTTATCCTCTCTTTCCAACCTTTCAACCCCTTTTCCCTTACCCACCTTTTGGAAGCTTACTCCCCCATCACTCTTTCTTCATGGTCGGTCTATGCACGATGATGTTTAATCTTTATTAATGTTCTGCATATTACATATACAAAAACATGCTCCTGGCCTTTAATAATTATTCTCTCTGTCCTAATAAAGACATAAACCTACCATCTTATCAATACTTGGCTCACAAACGTACAAAACATGATTTACAATTCATAAACATGATTACAATAGGGCTCATCCTTGGGGATATTACAATTCCCTCCCCTTATTGTTTTGCACTATCCTCAGTGCAACTCTTTACACAACACCATCAAGATTTTCAAAATATTAAAAAAGTTGTTGGTATTCTACCCACATAGAATCCTCATGCTCCCATGTCACGTCTTCAATGTCGTACCAAGTCTAAGCCCTATGGATCGATTCCAAAGTTGTTTTCTTTTCTAGTCTAATATGCGACCATGATGCACTTGTGATGCAGGAGGATCGCTCCACGCCAGCTACGCGCCAGCCAACCAGCACATCAAAGCATGCATTCAATGGAAAGGGAGAGGCACAACCCTCTCAATTTTTGAAATTTGAAATGATATTAAAT
>ML835249.1:16853-31496 GCA_009831015.1 Picea engelmannii | reverse complement strand
CATGAGTAGAGAAGGCAAATATGTTGGATAGGAGAAGAGAGAAAGTTGATACTCTATTGCAGTCTGAGCTTGAACACATTGTAATCATGCATTCACATTAATACAAAGAGCAGTCTTTCTTGCACACGAGTCTTTGTGTGTTTATGCAATTGAATGTTTGTGTATGCTCATGGATGAATGCTTTCATGTGTGTGTTCATTCTATGTTGTAGATGTATGTTAGATGTGCATTTGCAGCAATAGATATATCTTCCTATCAGAGAGTTCTTTGATTTTAGGTTTGGATTCTTTGTGGTTTCATGCAAGAGTGCATGACAGAGTACTGTGGTCTCTGGGAACCAATGCAGGAGTGCACTTCTGAATTATGTGGAATTTCAGACAAATACATGCCAGGAGGGTGCACCAGTTGAAGTCATTAACTCAAGGAGAATCCTCAAGGTTGTTGAACACCTTATAGGTAAGACTGTGCAGAGGAAGGCACAAAAAGGACATATTTCTGAGAATTCTATGAGAATCTACCAAGAGGGCATTGAGCAAGTGCATAGATTGCACATAGGAACTCTTGTTTGAGTTTAGAGGAAAGAGAAGTGTCAAGGGAATACCTTAACTGGGTTACTGAATGCCTTGCAGACTTAGCAAGGAGTTCTTAAGCAGGAAGTTGCTAGAGGGCACGTATATCCCTTCAAGGAGAGAAAGGGGCAAAGACACTTTGAGGTCAGAGCCACAGATAAGATCAGAAGAGATAGCACCATTTTGTGAAAAGATCTTGCAAGAGGTTGCAGAGCTCGAAGGAAACTTTTAGGTTCAGAGAAAGAAATCTCAGGAGGAATAGTGCCTTTGCACATAGAGCAATATCCGAGAGGAGTAGAAGATTAAGAAACCTTTTAAGGTTTCACAAGTGACAAAGCTTGGGAGAGATAGCGTCCCAATAACAAAGACAAGACCAAGGTTGCAGAGATCATAGGGAGGAGAAGGAACGAAGGCCAAGACCTTCGATACTTAGAAAATATTCCAAAGGGGGAGGAAGAAGCGTGATCTTAGGAGAGCACAACTGTCGTTGATTCGAGCACTGGGGAAAAGATATGGACCATGGAGTTTCGTGTACAGGAAGAAGGAGGAGAGAGTGTGGGAGAACATATCTAGGCCATCAGATCTAGTGCGGAGGTTCGATAGCCATCAGATCTAGGAGAATATTCACGTGAATTAATCTTGTGTATGTGCTGAGGAGAAGGACTCAAAAGGCCCTCCAAAGTCTCGAAAAGACCAAGACTGTCCATTGTTGAGAGGACGCGTGGAAAATATCTAGAATCCATCGGGGTTTTGGATATCGGGAGTTCGAGGAGGAAGATTCGTGAGACAAGAAGTCTCGGATCACAAAATCTCGAAAGCATCGGGACCATCCATTTGTAGAGGACACGTGGAAGAGTTCCAAAAGCCATCAGGGTTTTGGGACCCGGGAGGTTGAAGGACCAAGAATTATTTACAGCGGAATCGTGAAATCATGAATTCTGAAACCCTGAAAAGTGGGTCGTGGTCACGGGGAGATTTCAATATTTCGGCTACTCGAGGATGAAAAGGGTAAGATTCAGGACTCTTGGCCCACGAAACCCTAAAAGAATGTAAGCTATCAGATCATGGGAGGCTCACAGCCGTTGATCTCCCTTTGGAGTGGGTATTTCAGCATTTCAAGGTTTGGATTTTCAAAAATCTTGAAGACAAGGGATCCAGGGCACTTTGCATTAAAAACCCCAAAGTCGCGAAACACAACGTATTTTTGGAGTAGGGTTGAGGTCACAGATTTTGGCATTTAGGAATTTTGGGGTTTGGATTTTTGGAAATCCCAAGGACAAGGAGTCGGGGCACTTTGCATTGAAACCCCCGATGTCACGAAATGAGAAAAAGTGTCGTTGAACCCATTTCGACATTTCGGCATCTGGGGATTGAAGAGTCAAAGACTCGACATCAGGATTCATGAAGTTGCGAAACCCAAATTTTCTTTTCCGTAAAGGTCACGATCATACTTGGTCTAAGGTCATATCTGGTGGCCATGTGGAGGTGAAGACTCACGCCTAGTGCACGTTTTGCAAGGGGGGGGTTTGTGAAAAACATGTGGATTGGATTCATGGGGTTACAATGTGGAGGGCTCGGAAGAACTAATTCAGTTTTGCAGATCCGAAGAAGAGCGATCCTGTGTGGATCTTGGCTCAAGGGTCGGGGGTCTGTGTCAACTTGTAGGACACCTTCTTTCTCCACCTGGATGCAGGTAATGAAAGCATATATGCAATTGGCACAGTTTCCCAGCTTCAGGGAAATTTTATTGTCTTTTACTTTCAAGAAAACTTGACCGCCCACTTTAAATTATTTTTGGGATTTTTTCTTATCAACATAACTCTTCTTCCTTTCTTGGACAACTTTCACATTCTGCTTAATTTTTAGCATTTGATCTTCCATTTCCTTAAGCAAGTCTGGCCCAAATACTACCCTATCAACTGGATTATCCCATCTTATTGGAGTATTGCACTTTCTACCATGAAGTGATTCAAATGGGCTCATCTTCAACGATTCTTGATACCCATTGTTGTAGGCGAATTCTACCAAATTTAGGTAGTCTTCCCATTTCAATGGTTTTTCCATCACATAAATATCTTCTATTACTCGATTCACCCTCTCTGTCTTCCTACCAGACTCAGCATGATAGGCTGTACTAAAGTTTAGATTCATTCTAAACTCTTTGAATAACCCCTGCCAAACATTTGAGGTAAAGTTCAGGTCTCTGTCAAATACAATTGTCTCAGGGATTATGCGCAATGGGAAAATTTCGTAAGCTTGTCCACCACCACCATAATTGAATCATGTTTCTTACCTGTTCTGGGGAATCTTGTGATGAAGTCCATTTTCACTACCTCCCACATCCACTCGGGAATGGGTAAGGGTTGCAACCAAGGATGATTTTAAAGATGGAAATTTATTTTAAAATGTAGAAACCATATCGAATCTTATTAATCCTTCATATGTCAACTATAAATGTTTGGCGATATTTTTGTAAAAATATTCAAATTCCTAAGTATTTTATATAGTTTTTATAAATTTTGGTGATTTTTAAGGTAAAATAATTATATCCTATAGAATTTGGGTGAATCATTTTTAAAATAATGAATCTCTATTTTGGAAAAACCATGGAAAATTATCCCATGATCGAAATTTATCCCCTAAAATCATCCATGGTTGCAACAACCCTGTTGGGTGTCTGCTCTCATCTTTAACCTTCTATCACTCCATACATATGGAGATGTATTAAGCAATATCCTTCTTCATACCTGGCCAGAAATAATGGCTCTTGACTGCGGCCATGGTTTTTTGATATCGAGGGTGCCCTGCATAAGGAACATTATGCATTTCATGCAAAATCATATGTTTCAAGTCCTAGACATTAGGTATATAAATTTGTTTCTTGTACACAAGTGTTCCATCTATTTCCAATTTATAATTTTCCACTTTCTGTGGCATATTTCCTTCTTGTAGATTTGCTACCAGCTCCATGTACTGCAAATCTGCATTTGCATCTTTCAAAGTTATTCCATTTATATCAGTTCAGTACATTCTAATGGTTGTAGCATGTAACTCATGTACTCTCCTGGTGAGTGCATAAAAAACGTTTTTCTCCTTCCCTTTGATATGCTTGATATAAAAATCGTACTCACAGAGAAACTCCAACCACCTACTCTGCCTAGCGTTCAATGTTTGTCTGATTGAGCAAATACTTCAGACCATTATGGTATGTTTTTAGTTCGAACCTCCTTCCCATGAGATAATTCCTCCACTTATTTAGAGCGTTTACTATGGCTTCCAACTCCAAATCATGAGTGGCATAGTTCCTTTCATGTTCTTTCAACTTTCTGGATTCATAAAAAATTACGACTCCGTTATGACTGAGGACTCCTCCCATTCCTTCTTTGCACACATCAATGCATACCACAAAATATTCATTTGGATCTGCAATCCTCAATATTGGAGCATTGGTTAACAATTTCTTCAATTGCTGAAAGCTTTTCTCACAATCCTCTGTCCATTGAAACTTCTTCTCCTTCCTTTACAAGGAAGTGATAGGGTGAGATATCCTTGAGAACCCTACGATAAAAATTTTGTAATAACCAGCTAAACTCATGAAGTATCTAACTTATGTCACATTCTTTGGCATTGACCATCCTCTAATGTCCTCAATCTTCTTAGGAACTACAACTATCCCATCCTTCGAAATAATATGCCCTAGGTAATGGTTCTTTTTTTGATAAAATGAGCACTTTCTCAGCTTGGCATACAATTGGGTGCTCTCTTAGCACTTGCAACACCATCCTCAGATGTTTTAATGCTCTTTGTATGACTTGGAATACACTAGGATTTCATCCAAGAATACTATGACAAACTTCTCTAGATAGTCCCTGAAAAAACCATTCATTAAACACATAAAAATAATGGGTTCATTCGACAACCCAAATGGCACCATTCTGAATTCATAGTGACCATACCTTGTTCTAAAGGTGGTCTTGTTGATGTATTTATCCTTTATTCTTACCTGGTGATATCCCGAACTGAGGTCTATATTCGAAAATATCTTCGCATCCTTCCGCTAATTGAGGAGGTCATCAATCCTCGACAGAGGATATTTGTTATTTACAGTTATTTTGTTCAATTGTCTGAAATTGATACACAATCTCAACATCCCATCCTTCTTCTTCACAAACAGGACCAGGGAACACCAAGGTGACACACTTGGGCATATATACCCCTTCTTCAGAAGCTCTTCAAGCTGTAATTGTATCTCTTTCATCTCTGACATACTCATTCTGTAAGGATCTTTCGACACTGGAGCTACTCTAGGCATCAAGTTTACAAGAAATCAATATCTCTCTTCGAGGGTAATCCTGGTACCTCCTGGAATACATCTTCAAACTCCTTTAGTACTGCATGATATCCAATATTTGAGACCTCATCCTTAGATGCTTCCTCCACATGGGCTGCAAATAATTGACATCCTTTTATCTAGCACTTCTTTAGCTGCATTTCTGAGATTTCTCTCATAGCAACAACTCTGGGAATTTCTTGGACTGTTCTCTAATTTTCTTCCTCATCCAGGCAAGTGAATGCCTTGTTACGACATTCCAAGATGGCATGGTGTTTGTCCAACCAATCAATCCCAATTAGACAGTCATAAGACCCTAAAGGTAGAATAATCAATTAATCCTTTGTGCTCGGTCCATTCATGTACACAAGACAGGACTTAACCAACTCAATGACTTTTATCCTGGTTCCTATAGCCAACTGCAGTAACCAAGACTTTTCATGTTGGCTTCTCGACAAATCCAAACTTTACACCACTCTAGGATCTATATAACTATGGCTAGCCCCTGAATCAATTAAAATAGTAAATGGTTGGTTGTTAATCATACCTTCCACTTCAATCATGTGCGATTGAAATTCATCTTGCTTGTTGTTGAGGGCTGCATAAATCCTTGACATTCTACTGCCCATGTCCTCCACTTTTTTAACTTGCTGAACATTATGGAAAACTCTCACTTTTACATTTTTGTAGGGATAATCTGTGTACTTATGGTCTCTGTGATAGCACCAACACTGAATGGGAATCTATCTTGGCATTTGTTCCCCTACTTCAACCATTCTCGGCTCTCTAAATGATGGCTATCCTTGAGGACTATTTATGAAAAAGGGAGGTTTGTTTCCCTTCTTCCTCTATTCTTTCTTGAACTTCCTTTGGTCGTCCCAAGACTTCTGAAAGGTAGGCTTTTCTCTTTGTTGTTCATATAATAATTTCTCTCTTCTTATCGTTTCTTCTATGTTATTAGGGTCATCGTAATGGATCTTGTCACCAATGGAAGGTGGCAGTCCACTCAAGTACCTTTGAATCTTGACATTCTCTTCTTTGATGAATGGAACATACTTCAGTAATTCCAAAAGCCTATGTTCACACTCATATGGTCATGCTTCCTAGCTTGAGTTCAAAGAACTCTTTCATATTTCTATCATAATATATCTTATTCAAATGCTTCTTCTCGAAATACCTTTGGAATTCCTTCCAAGTGATATCTTTATCTCTAATATGTTGTACCTGCACAAGTTGATCCCACCACATGGATTCTTTCCCTTTCAGTTGATACATCACAATTCTTCCTTCCGCATGTGAGGAATAATTCTATAGTTGGAATTATTTCCTCATACCAAGCAACCATGTTTCGACATCTTCCACCTTCTGATGTTCTCCATCAAATGTAGTAGGCTTAATCTTGTTCATATCTCCCTTCAATTCATCCATTCTAGATCTCTTGTTCTTTTTATTAGGGGATAGGCTTGAACTACTGGGTGTCCTTCTCTTGGAGCCACCTTGGGAGTGATGATGGTGTCTAACCACACTCCTTGACCTTCTTCCCTCAGAAGTCTAGTGACTCCCTATTCTACTTGAGACACTTTCCTTATCCAACTTCTTTTCTATTCTCTCCAAACTCTTTAACAACTTTATGTTGAATTTTGTTTATTTTTCCTGAGCTTTTATGAGCTTTATGCTATCTTCTCAGTGAGTTTGGGCATATTTTTGCAATCCTTCAATGATCTTCCTTATTTTTCCTTCCTTATCTATCTCTTCTCCATGGCCATTGGAGTTCAATCCTTCAACTCCCAAATGAAAATCCATTCTCTTTGCTTCGTTGTCATAACTGGAAGGAGTGTGTGCCCTTTCTATTTCTTTTTCACTCAGTGGAAATTCTATTCGGTTCTGGTGCTCATTAAACTTCTGCAAAAACAACATGCAGACAACTCAAATTTTCAGGTCATTATTCCTTAGCAAATCCGATAGTATTCACCAACAACGTGATTGAAGAAAACATTAAGTTTCCATGAATTTTTTCGATCTCTTCTCGGCTCTGTAGTGCACTCAGTCCTTAGCCATTTTTTCTCAGTTTCCAAACCCACTCAACCATGGTTTGTGACCAAGTGCTAGATCTTAAGGTCCTCTAATTAGAACTTCGGGGTTTCGGGTTTCGAGATTTCGGTCCTGGAGGCTCTGA
This sequence comes from Picea engelmannii, assembly GCA_009831015.1. NCBI lineage: Eukaryota > Viridiplantae > Streptophyta > Pinopsida > Pinales > Pinaceae > Picea > Picea engelmannii. The sequence continues at coordinate 24,421 of ML835249.1, read as the reverse complement.
CACTCGCTTCCCTCTCCAACTCCCAACTTCCGAACTTCTGACCCTTCTAGCCACTGAGCCCACGGCACAACTGTCACCAACTAGGGTTGTGACATGTGTTGTTCTTAAGAAGGTCCAATTTACCTCAGGTGACACCCTCCGCCCCCCACTACGTCTACTTTTAATTCAGGACCCACTGGCACGTAGCGCACATCCCATGGGTCCACATCCATCCAAGTGACTTCAAACCGAACCACTACTTCCGCTCTTAAGGAATTCATGATTTCAGGCTTCAGGAGTTTGTGCATCAACACATTCCACTTATCCTGACATCCGAACTCCCAAAATTAGTCTCTTCTCTTCTGCTCGATCCAAAGGATAAGATATTTTTCCTAGATCTATGGTGTAGATCTTCTAGGGACTTTGGAGTTTTGGGTTTCGAGGTTTTTTGCATCAATGCACCTTTCTTTTCCCGACAACCGAACTCCCAAAAGGATTCTCAAATATCCTCCTGGCACCTTCTCTATATCTAAAGGTCATAAAGGTTTTTCCTTTCTTTCCAAACAGATCCTATGGCTCCAACACCCCAAGTGTTGAGTGCCCTCTCTCTCTGTGGTCAAATTCCACGCCGGCTTCAGTTTTTTTTCACCACTACTCTCATGAGCTTCATACATGGCCAAGTAAATCGTTGGCTCCTAGAAACATTCTAATGTTCGAAATTAGTCCTCCAGACACAATTTCCTCTCAAAACCTTGGGTCCAAAGACCTCTTATCTGGCCCATCTAGGCTCAGCGTTGAGACCTTGTGCTCTGATACCATATTGCAACATCCTCGATCATAAACCCACTTGTCAGGAAATGCTACTACGTGGAAACAATCTCATACATATGTACTATGCACTTAAATGAAGTTAAAAGGCTTAACAGAGTAAACATATAATTACTGCTAATATAGAGAATTAATGGAATCAACAGTAATATCATTACAATGAAATACATGATAATATTGCAAGCATCACAAACATGCATTTTAATTGAATTTAAACACATGCATATACTTATCTTTGAAACTATAGTAACTCCACCAACCATGTGCAAACCTTCCATGAGACTCCTAGCCTTAGACGACGCTACTCATCACGCTCAGGAGTGGGTCACCCTCGAGCTGGGACTAAGCTCCACCCAAGCTAAGGGAATTCAAGACTAGGTTGAGGTTACAGGAAAATTGCACAGAGAAACAAGAAGGATTCTCTCCAGGAGCCTTCTTATGCCTAATACTCATGGAATCTCACTCCCCACATGCTTGTTCCTTCGAGGAGTATACACCTTCACAAGCGCAGTCCATCGGTGCTTCACCTCCCCTCTGGGCCTGAACAACAGGATGGATAAATAATTCTCAGAGCTCTGTAGCTAGTGCTCGACTCCCTCTGGAAGAAAACCACTTCCCTAGCAGACTCCCTCACCTAGAGAGAGTTTCTCACAGGTCTGACAACCTGCATATTCTACCACAGGCTTGATAGCCCGGTTCTTCCACCAGTTTCCAAATCAATTCCCGCAAGTTTAGGTTGAAAGCAACGAAAACAACTTGGGTTAACTCACAGGTGATAACAGCAATAAGAAAACAGGGTGTGGAAATAGGAAACGACAACAGGTCACTAAGTAACACTAGTTTTAGGATGCGCGACAAGAAATTCACACAAAGTTCGAAAAAAGACTCAACAGTTCGGGTAGATTATGTTTAGGTTTCTCAATAAAACATCAAAGGCTTTGGGTTTTAGAGATGCTTGAGGCTTACAGAACCCAGATGCAGAGATCCATCGATTCAAACAACGAACGACATAATGGATAACCAACACCCATCTCCGCTCAATTCTTCGGTTAAATTGCATGTGCCTGTGCTGACACATGTCACCCATGAGCCTCCATGTTCTCCATCGGCATGTGTTCCCTTTTGCACACGTTCCCCCTTTGAGGAACCTAGGAAAAAAAAACATACATTTCACATAATTTTGGAATAATAATAAATTATTATTCCTAAGGACTTAAGCCCCTAAGCTTAGCCCCTAGACTCAACACTTAGCCTCTCTTTCCAAACATTCATCCCCTTTTCCCTTACCCACCTTGTGAAATATTAGTCCCCCATCACTATCTCTTTGTGGTCCATTTTGACATAGCAATGTTTAATCTTTATTAATGTTTTGCATATCACATATACAAAAATAGGCTCTTGGCCTTTAACACTTAGGCTTTCCATCCTAATAAACACATAATCCTACCATCTTATCAATACTTGTCTCACCAACCTACAAAACATGATTTACAATTCATAAACATGATTACAACATGGCTCATCCTTGGGAATATTACATTAACAATGCGTCTCAAAAATACAACGCATTGGTTAAAAATGTCTAGTGCACAAACTAACATAGAGAGTTAGTGTGTTTAATATAACCCAACGCAACACATGCTTTAACACCAACCCTTAATATGTGCGTTGTATATTACAATGCACGACTATAGATATTGGTGCTCGAATAACAATGATGCACCAGTATGTTATATTCAACAGTTGTATGTTTGGTGCCTTATGTATGATGAGAAGCATTAGAAATGATGCATATGTATTTGTTAATAACACCACTTACTTTTCACCCCTTTTTTTAAAATAGAAATTATTTTTAGTGTTTGATAAATACAAATTAGTTATATATGTTTGTGTTTTATATTTGAAATTCATTTTATCTATATACATGTTCCTAAAGAGGATTTTATGTGAATATGACACGCCAACAATGTTGAGCGTAGCATGAGTAGGACTAGCAATAATAGTCATGAGATAAAGAATTTAATTCACACTCTACATATGAAAACCTCTATATTTAAATTTTGTGGAGGTCTCACTATGCAAAGGAAAAAATATAGGTCACTCTTTGGTGTCTCTCATAATTTATCACATGGAATCAATCCTCTACCACTTCCTTAGTGCTCTTCCTGGTATCTCCTCCTCTATGAGTAGCTTGAATTTTTCCAATATACCATCCTCATCATTTCTATAGCCATAATATGAACTAGCATAAATTTGCTTGTAAATCGCATACCTACACTTCTTGTTTTTCACCTCGAGGGAGATTATCAAATATCTCTTTTAGGATGGGGAGTAATTGTGTATCCCTGAAGTATTTGTAACTAAGGCCCTTTCCTTGACACTAAGAACATCAACTTCGTACCGTTCCAATTCCATCATCTTGGCCCCTACTTTGGCATAATTAGGACAACCAATATCTATGATCAAATCTTTCGAGTGCCCCTTTTCCTTGTTCAACAAGAAAGGACCATGGTGGATGTATTAATTATAACACTATGTTAGCCTCAATATTAACGTAATATCCATATTTTATATTTAATAGAAGTTAATAAGAACATTTGTAAAAACAATTGATGATCCATAGGCTTTGTTAGCATGTATTATCGCTAAATATTAAGCATTGCCTCAACGTGCTCCTCCATGACATCCTCACCCATTTACTTACTAGGAATTTCATCATGTTTCTTCTTCTCCACAACCATGCACTCGATTTCATTCACATCCAGAAGGGGAACATGGGAAACAAAATCTCTCTCTCTCTCTATTGTTGGTTTCCCTTATCTTTCTCTCTCATTTATTTTGAGACATCACCATCTCCCTTGAATTAGACGAGATTAATGGAAACAAAGTCTTCCCTCTTACTCTTCAACCTCACATGCCTCTAGATAGTCTCAATCCTCTACCACTCCCTTAGCGCTATGGCTTTCATCTCCTCCTCTCTAGGCCACTCTACTTTATACAAGATATTGTTATCGTCATGGTTGTTTCCATAATAACTAGCTTCAATTCACTTGTAGATCACATACATATAACTCCTCTTTTTTTCCTTGTGGGGATTATAGAATAACTCTTTGATGCCCGGGAGGAATTTCCTAGCCGCACTTGTAGAATTGATTGTTGGAAAATTCTACCATAACATCTTCCAACAATCAATCGTACAAGTGAGACTCGGAAATTCCTCCTTGATATCAAAGATTCATTCAATAATCCCCTTGATATGAAGAAGAGGAGGTCTAGGTTTGTGATCTACAATCTAATTGACAAGAGATATGATGGAAACAACGATGACAAGAATGGTATCTTGGAGAAACTTGAGATTCCCACGAAGGAGGAGATGCAAGACAGAGAACTAAGGTAGTGGCAAAGGATCGAGTATATCTAGAGGGTTGTTAGGTTTATGATCAAGAATAACATGTTAGTTTCCATTACTATGGTCTTATTCATGGAAGATGAGGATGTGGCAAAAAGAATGGAGAACAAGACAAGTGAAACTAACAAGAGAGAGAGAGAGTTTTTTTCCCATGTGCCCCTTTTGGATGAGAAATAAATTGAGTGCATGGATGTGGAGAGGAAAAAACATGATGAAATTGTTCGAAAGTACAAGGGTGAGTATCTCATGGAGGAGCATGTTGAGGCCAATGAAATTCTTAATATTTATATGTGCTTCTTAACTTTTATTAAATATACAATTTTGAAGATAAAGGTCAACCAATCATAGATCTTGGGAGTCCTAATTATGCCAAAGTAGGGGCTAAGAATATGGACTTGGAAGGGAATGACGTTGATGTTCTCGGTGCCAAGGAAAGGGCCTTGGTTAGAGATACTTGAGGGCTACGAAATTAATCCTCTTCCTCAAAGAGCTATTCGATAATCCCTCTCTAGGTGAAGAAAAGGAGGTGTAGGTATGCGATCTACAAGTGAATTGATGTCAGTTCATATTATGGCTACATAAATTATGAGGATGGTATCTTGGAAAAATTCAAGTGACCCAGGAAGAGGAGATGCAAGGAATTGGTAGAGGATTGAGTCCATGCACTAAATTGTGAGTGGCACGAGAGAGTGACTTATGTTTTTTCCTCCACAAGGAAAAATTGTGCAAAACTTTATCTCTAGAAGTTTGCATATGTACTTAGACAATTAAATTGTTTTTTGATGATTTTTTACATAAACATAACAACCACTCGATTTCAATTTCATTGGTGCAGTATAAAAGGTATAACACACATGTGTATTGTGTTTTTTCAAATCATGTTGTTGTTGTTGTTGTTGTTTGATTTATAAAATATATAGCAATAACACCAATTATTTCTCATTTTTAAATTAAATTTAAGATGTATCATTTATTAGAATTTAGAGTTGTCATATAATGTTTAATTTTAGTTTTATGAAACCCTTTACTTTACATTGTAATTGTGAAAACCTAAACTAATGTCATATAATGTTAAATTCATATTCAAGGTGAATTGTTTCATTTCCAACAAGATACAATATGTTGATTAAACATGTTTACAAAAAAAAATACTTTTATGAAATATTGTTTTCTCATTTATTTTATTGATAACATTATAATAATAGTTTATTATTACATTTATAATTGTTATATTTATGAGTAGTGATCATACAAATATATTCCATATTGGGATGCTCTTTTTCTTCAATTATTATATTGGGATGACTTATGTCAAGTGTCATATTAGAACACAAAATGCACCTCACTTTATATTAATTATAAAAAACATTAATAAAAGTGTTAATAGAATCAATATGTTTTTTTAATTTGTAGGTAAAACTATCAATTTTAAAAAAGTGATTGTGCTAAAATTTAATTGCAAAAACATAGATATGTATTTTTAAATTATGATACATGTTATATGAAAAATATTAAAATAATAGAAAACAATGTACATTGATATCTCAAAATTAGGCCCATTTCTCTATTACATGGGATGAGCTCTCACTACTCACTTGAGCCAAGAAGAATATAAGAAAAACAACTAGGAATATAAGAAGAACAACTAATGACATAGAAAACAAACTTGATTTGGCTAATGACATTATAACATTCTTCAACATTAAAACTAGAGAGCAACTCAAGGATTGCAAACTAAATCCAAAACTCCATGTAAATAAAGTTCAACCAACGATACTTCTTATTATTGTTTATATACATGGTTTGCTTCTTATTCTTAATAAGAAGTAGATCATTTGCTCATTGTTCAACCAAATATTGTGTGGATTAAAACTTTGAAATCAAATCTTCAATGAAAACAAAAAACACTCATTTGCTCATTAATAACAAGTTGAGAGACTTAGAGCAAAGTGAGTGGTCATCACTCTCTCCCGGAAAGCTACAGAAATACAAAGAGGGAGAGGTGTCGCCCCTAAAACAATCACGATGTGGAGATAAGAAGCGAAAGTGAAATGTTGTGGAACGCTATTAAGCTGCCGGTGGCATTAATCTCCCCCTTTCCCGTGTTCAAAACACTAATCCCCATAACATCACGTCAAATTGTGTCCGTTGAATAACAGTTCGTTGAAGAAACTTTGGTGAAGTAGATTATTTGAATAACGGTTCATTGAAGAAACTTTAGTGAAGTAGATTATTTGAATGTCTTTACTAGTAGTTTTGAGGTTTTGCAGGTATTTCTAGTGTTTTCTATTCAATAAATTGGCTGTAGATAAAAGATTTTCTTAGTATTTTTGTTGGGTTCGAAGCATATTTTTAATGTTTTTCTGTACTCAAGAAAATGGGTACAGTTAGTCATTTTAATGTTTCTTTATGTTTTTTAAGCATATGTTTTTTAGGTTTTACAGGGATTTTAGTGTTATGTATTCGATAAATTGGGTGTAGTTAAAAGATTTTGTTAGTACTATTGTTCATGGGTTTTAAGCATATTTCTAGTGTTTTCGAGGTTTTATAGGGATTTTAGGCATATGTTTTTTAGGTTTTATAGGGATTTTAGTGTTATGTATTCAATAAAAGTATTTTTTTATTTTTACGACTTGTTATTTTTTTTCATTTTAATGTTTTTTATTTTTTCATTCTTACATATAAGAGCTTTTTGTTTTTTAAATTTCAAGGTTGGGTATTTACAACAGGTGTTGGTTAAAAGTTCTATTTTCTGATTTTTTGGTTGGAATATTGCATGTAAATCTGGAGAAAATCATTATTTTTTGTTGTTTAAGTTGTATTTCTGAATGTATAAATGGATTCAAAACTTCAAATAGAAGAAATCTAAAAAAACAAAATATGAAAGTTTAAACTACAGAAATTGCTAACCATATAAATTATGGAAATGTTTTTATATGAAAAACTAAATTGTTTGTAAGATGATTGAATTTAAAAATTACGATATCTTCTTTTATTTTGATTAAATTTAAGAGTTACAATATTTGTTTTTATTTTTCTATTACCACACTCTTATTTTAAGAACCTAATTTAATGTTGGGTGTGAAAATAATTCCACTTGGCAAATGCACTTTCTCCACCAACAATTCTTTTGGTTTAAAACATCGTGGATCTATATTGTCATTCTCATGGAGATTTATACAGTTTATAGATCTATATTGTCATTCGGATGGAGATTTATACCGTTTATAGTTTTTGAACTATATTAGTAGACTTGTTCATGTCATTTAGTTGGTAAAAACTTTATGGTTATAAAGTGTCTATTTTGTCGTTTTCATAGGAATTTATACATTTTCATGGTGTTTAATGAGTG
>ML835249.1:0-12300 GCA_009831015.1 Picea engelmannii | reverse complement strand
GAGAACAATATGCATGAACCGAACAATATCCAAACAAAACCCCTTTACAATAAGTCTAGCCTTGTACCACTTTGTGCCTCCATCTTCTTCCTTCAACTTGTAAACCCATTTATTATGCAATGTTCTTTTTCGTGTAGGCAACTGAACCAAATCCCTAGTCTGGTTATTTACAAGGGAATCCATTTCCTCTTTCATGCCTTGCTCCCACTTCCTTTTAGTGTCTACCTGCATTGCCTCTTCATAACATTTTGGTTCACTAGAATCAGTTAACAATAAATAATACAATGAAGGAGAGTATCATTCAGGGGTCTACTTAACATSGTAGATATTCTAACAACACTTGTAGGAGTTTGAGGTACCTCTTGCTTCTGTTGTTGTACATATTGATTTTCTACTACCTTTGGAATTTATTTTTCAGTGATGTCATCAAGCACTATGTATTCTCCTTTTTCTTTTCCTTGTTTCTTTCCATGCAACTCATCTTTGTACATGACATCCTCATTGAATATGACATATCTACTCGTAATGAATTTTTTATTTTCATAATCCCATAAGCGATAACCAAAATCATTAACACTGTATCCAATAAAGGTACACTTCTAGGATTTTGTCTCAAACTTTGTTCTATTTTCTTTATCAATATGGACAAATTCTTCACAACGGAAAGTCTTCCAAAAAGAATAGTTTACCCTTTTACCTGTCCATGCCTCCTTGATAATTCGACCATACAAAGAGCTTTAAGTTATTGTGTTGTTTATTAAGTAAATAATAATATCTACAACATCTTCCCATAACTATAAGGGAAAACCAGTATGGAATCTCATACTACTTGCATGCTCTATGATTGTCTTGTTCATCTTTTCTAATACACCATTTTCTTGTGGTGTTCATGGAACTATCTTCTCTCTATGAATCGCATGGTATGAAGAGTAATCATGAAACTCCTTGTTGAAATATTCACCTCCATTTTCTGATCTGAGACACTTCAATATTTTTCTTGTCTCATTCTCAACCAAAGATTTCTATTTCTTAAAAGTATCAAAAACATCAGATTTCTGTCGAATGCAATAAACCCAAGTTTTTCTAGTTGTATCATCAATAAAAGTAACATAATAACAAGAACCACCAAAAGATGATACCTGATTTGGTCCCCATACATCTGTATACACAATCTCAAACCTTTCACTCTTCTTTTCTTTTCTGACTCTGAGAAATCTTACTCTCTTGTGTTTTCAATAAACACAATCTTCACATAAATCCAAATCAATTTGTTTGCATCCCCTTGTCACTCATGTTTCTAAGCCTATGCTTCCATAGTATTGTATCCACTCCTGTAGAAGTTAAAGAGATAGAAGAGTCAGTATTACCATACAGTACATGAATACAATGTACCTACCTTCTCTCCTTTTGATATCACCAGTGATCCTTTGGTGACCTTCCATTCCTTATCTTTAAATATAGATATACAACCTTCACTTTCCAACTTCCCTATTGAAATTAGTTTTTTTCTTAGATGTGAAACATCTATTACATCTTTCAACAACCATTGGTTTCCATTCCTTTGCTTTATTTTTACCTTTCACATTCCAACAATTTTGCATGGTGCATTATCACCCAAATGAACCTCTCAAAAATCACCTTGAAAATAATCTAGAAAATGTTTCCTATGGGGTGTGGCATAAAATGATTCCCTTGAATCAACTACCCAAGACTCATAATTATTATCTATAGAAAGAATCAAATCATATTGTAACATATCACCTGTTACATTTGCTTCATGTTCATCTCTTTGATTCTTTGGAGCTATGCAGTCTTTATTCATATGTCCTTTCTTCCCACAATTCCAACACTCTATATTTCCTAGTTTGGATTTGGATCTTCTCTTCCTAGAATTCTCGCGGTTCCCTGAGCCCTTTCCTCTATCATTTTTCTTTCCTCTATCATTTTTTATTCCCTGGTTCTCCATGTTTAACACATTACCTGATGTATCACCTGTGTTTTTCCTTTGCATTTCCTCGGTAAGGATAACATCAACAACATCATCGAATTTTAAAGTGTTTGAACCAGAGACAGAGTTACTTAGATCCATGACCAAGTCGTTCCAACTTTTTAGCAATGAGCAGAACATTAAAAGAGCCCTCACCTTATCATGAAAGTACACTTTTACAGAATTTAGCTAATTAATAATCGTATTAAATTCATTTAAATGATATGCAAGAGACCCACCTTTTGACATATTCATATTAAATAATCTCTTCATTAGAAATACCTTATTGGACATCGATGGTTTTTCATACAGTTTAGCCAATGCATCCATCATCTCCTTCACTGTATTTTCTTTCGAAATATTGAAAGCCACCAACACTGGGAGGCTCAACCTTATTGTTCCTAGTGCCTTTCTGTCAAGAACCTCTCATTCTTCATCCTTCATGGTTATCTACTTATTTTCTATTCCAATCAATAGTAGGAATAAATCCTTTTGATATAAATAATCTTCCATCTGCATCTTCTATAATTCATAATTTTGGTCGTTAAATTTATCGACCCTAAACTTTCCATCTTCACCATTGCTCCCACTTGAATTAGGAACCCTCTTTTCTTGCGAGTTACCTTTCACTGAGTTGTTAGAAAAAAATGATCGGATAGCAATAAAATAAAAACAAATATGTAAATAAAATACAAAAGATAGACAATATAATAGAGACATAGACATATGTGGTTGAGCGACTATGGGTTAGGTCCACGAGATAAATTGTGAGGTCCTTCATTTTTTATTATCTATTAAATGAAAGGATAAAACCTATAGCATACCCCATGTAACTTCCTCTTCTTTCTATCATAGTCTCCTCTCTCATAATGAAATATAGGCAATGATGCATAGTCGCAATACATTTCCCTCATAAAAGAGGGTTACCTTCTAAGGAAAAAAAAACCCTGACATAACTTCTACCATGGGATATGCCACCATATAATGAACTATGTAGATTTACTATGAAATTACAATATACATTTACAAGGAAAAAATTTCTTCGGGGGCTTCTCCGCCGAGCCCATGCTTGGGTCGTGCTTGCCCCTAACCCGAGCCAGGGGGATGAGCCCCTCGAACCCCATAAGGGGGAAAGCCCCGCTACAACCCCTCACATGGAGGGGTGTACATTATTATTAGGTGTACAGTCTTCATGGGGTATAAACAAGGTTGAAAACAAAGACCTATGAAACATAAAGATAATCAGGCTCCACAACCAACAAGATGAAGAATTCCATAGAATGATTTGGCGAAACATGGTACAACTTGAAAATGTGATATAGTGTGTGTTTTATCTATGGAAAAGAAACAATGTTGATAAGTTCATCAAATATATGTGAAGATCTGATGAAGGAGGGACACAATCTTCATTTAGTGTTAGCTTAAATGGATGATATCATGGTCTCATATCGGGAATTCAATTGTTCAAGTATGTTTGTCTTGGGGGAAGGAAGTAGTAGGTTTCTTATAGTCTTATCGGTACCACAAAGTGACTAGACATATTGAGTGGTATGGGATGCTCAAATAGAAAGAAAATTCTAGACCCATGAGACATTCCTTCTATACGTGGGGATTCACTCCTTAGTGAGTGTTTACCAACATTAAGATTCTTTTCTCAGAAAATTATCTATTCTTAACAAGCCAAAAAACATTGTCCTCCTCCATCCTTCTTTCCTGTTTGAATTTTTACAAATCCATAATCTTCTAAATCCATTCTATATATAATATATTAAACAATTCACAATTTAAAAAAATACAATGCCAAACAACCCATCACAATGAAAATTTTATTTCCATTACGTTTCTTCCTTAGCCAATATAGGACATTTGTCATAAACTTCCAATTGGTGTAGTCATCTAAGAAAATAGTTCTATAAATTCTTGTTACAGAAACCAAGATCTTTTTGTGGAGGTTTGATTACATTTGGATAACAGTTTGAAACTAAAGGATTCATTAATGATTTTGTAGTTAAATACATGGAGGGGAAAACTTATTAGAGGTCTATTATTTCACCATAACTTGGAGTGTGAACTTGGGGCAAGATTGTCTATGAGAAAACCCATTTGGTATGAAGTCTTCACATTTTTTCCATAGTTATATTTAAATTAGTAAAAATCCAATGAACACACCAAGTTCAACCTCCTTTTAATTTCAATTTGGGCCATATTCTTGACCTTGTTCTCCCTATTTAGGGATTCTAGAGGCTCCAGTGGATGGGAGGATGATGGGCTTATGTAATATACTAGATATAAAAAGTATGCAGTACAGAAATAAAATGCTAGAAATGACAGAATAACAGTAATATAACCAACATAATCTCCACAATAACATAGAAATGATATAAGAACAACAACTGAAATAACACTTGATTTAGAAAGTAATGTTCAAGGGCCTCTTTAAGGGGGAAACCTCCAGTTGAGCAGCGCTCTATTACAATAATCTCTCCGCTAGGGTTCTCATACCCTCGAATCCTATTTATACTAAATATGTCTATCAAAAAAAGAATCTATAGGAAGATCTTTCTAGAAGCGAAAGTTTCTATTAGGTATTCTTACATCCGCCTTATTCTATTTTATTGAAAGGCCTTATTAATATTGACCTTTATTACATTCGAATATATTGTTCTACCTATGTGTAGGTTAGGACCCTAATATGTCCACCCCCTTAAAAACAACCTTGTCCTCAAGGCTTGAGATGTGGAAATTGCTGCAAAATGGTAGTTGGTTCCCAAGTGGAATCTGCTGGAGTTGTATCTTTCCACTAGAGTAGCACTTCCTTGATGGTTCTCTGACGAAGGCGATGCTAACGCTGGTCCAAAAATGCTTCTAACTGTAGCCAAATGGATCCTTCTTCAACTAACTCAGGAAGGTTGGTTTGAATTTGGCACCTAGTTCCAATCACCTTCTTTAAGCATGAAACATGAAAAATAGGATATAGCTTCGAATGACAGGGCAAAACTAACTGATAGGCTACTTGTCCCACACACTTGAGAAATTTATAAGGACCATAAAATTTGGGTGCTAGCTTCTGACAATGGTCAACCTTGAGGTATGTTTGCTTGTAAGGTTGCAGTCGCAGAAACACCTGATCCCCTTCTGCAAATTGGCATTCAGAGCGACCTTGATTTGCTTGTTCCTTCATGCGATTATGTGCCATGAACAAGTTCTCTTTGAGGGTACAGAGAATAAACTCTTGAATTGTAAGTGTTTGGTCAACCACTTGGACCTTCGAGGTACCCGATAAGTATGAGAGAATTGAAGGTGGCTTCTGTCCATATACTGCTTCAAAAGGAGTCATGTGTGTAGTTGTATGTTAGGAAGTGTTGTACCACCATTCAGCTATGGGTAACCATTGAGCCCACTGATTTTTCTTTTCATAGATAAAACAACTCAGATATGCTTCCAAACACTTGTTGACAAATTTTTTTTGACCATCAGTCTGGGGATGATAAGTTGTGCTGAGATGAAATTGGGTGCCCTGTAGCTTGAACAACTCTTGCCAAAAGTTTCTTGTGAAAGTTGGGTCACGGTCATAAACAATAGACTGTGGCATGCCATGAAGCTTGAAGACTTGGTCCATGAAAATTTGAGCCATCGTGGATGCTTTAAATGGGTGTTGAAGATGGCCAAAATGAGCATACTTGGAAAAGTGATCAACAACCACCATTATGACTGATTTATTTCCCGATTTGGGTAAGCCGATAATAAATTCCATAGAGATATTCTTCCAAATAGCAGGTGGAATCGGAAGCCGTTGTAGTTGCCTGGAGATTTGATTGTTTCTCCCTCGTTGCATTGACACACATCACATTAAGCGAAAAAATTACGGATGTCCTGTTTCATACCATGGGAGAAAAAAGAACGTTTGACCCTCTCATAGGTTTTGGTAAACCTAGAGTGCTCTGTTGTGGGTGTAGCATGAATCTCATAAAGTACCGTGGATTTAAGATTTGATTGTTTACTTAAATACAAACGGTCTTTGTATCGAAGCTCATCATGGAGGCAAGACTACCCTGGGGGAGATGGAGCATTGGACTACAATTGTTGGATCGGATGCAAACTTTTGGGATCTTGTAGCTATTTCTAGGTAACGACTTGGAGCCAATCTCATACAATGAAGGAAAGAGAAAAAATGGATCCTTCATCTTCATATTTTCGGGAAAGTGCATCTCCCACCACATTGTCTTTGTCTTTCTTGTAAATGATCTCATAATCATATCCAAAGATCTTAGTCACCCATTTTTCTTGCTCCGGGGAGGAAATGCATTGTTCGAGAAAATACTTGAGGCTTTGATGGTCGGTCTTAATTTGAAAATGTTGCCTGAATAGATAAGGGCACCATAGATCAATGGCATGTAGAATAACCATCATTTCCTTTTTATAGATGGATTTGCCTAGATTCCTTTCAGATAGTTGTTTGCTGGTAAAGGCCAGAGTTCGACCCTATTTCATAAGGATAACACCAATTCCTTTCCGTGAGGCATCACATTCCAGCACAAAGGTCTTTGTGAAATCAGGAAGGGACAGAACTGGAGTGGTGCACATGGAAATCTTCAAGGTTTGAAAAGCTTGAACAGTGGCTGGAGTCCAAGTGAAAGAGTTATTTTTTAGGAGAGCAGTGAGAGGTGCTGCAATCTTTCCATAATTCTTAACAAAGTTGTGATAATACCATGTTAAGCCTAGAAATCCCCGCAAGCTTTTGAGAGTCTTTGGGTGCATCTAGTCTTTCATAGATTCAATCTTTTTTGGATCCACCCTGATGCCATCCTTGCCAACTAGATGACCCAAGTATTCTACTTTTGAGGCACCAAAAGCACATTTACATTGTTTTAGGAAACGTTGGTGCTCAGAGAGTAGATGGAGAACTTGATCCACCTGAGTAAGCTAGTCTTTCCATGTTTTTCTATAGATGAAGATATAATCAAAGAAAACTAAGACAAAATGACACAGAAAATGATGGAAGACATGATTCATGAGGCTTTGGAAGGTGGATGGGGCATTACACAAGCCAAAGGGCATGAACAGAAAATCATAGTGGCCCTCATGAATTCTAAAGGCAGTCTTGGGGATGTCTTCATCTTTCATACGCATCTGGTGGTAGCCTGAGCAAAGACCAAGTTTAGTAGAGAATTGAGTGCCACTCAATTGACCTAGGAGGTCATCAATGATAGGAATGGGAAATTTGTCTTTAATGGTCAGTTTGTCGAGGGCATGAAAGTTAGGACACATTCGCCAAAAACCTTCTTTCTTTAGGACCATGACTATAGGATAAGAGTAGGGGCTCATACTAGGACAGATAACGCCTGCACTAAGCAGTTCCTGGACCATTTTCTCAATTTCATTTTTTTGTGAAAAGGGGTTCCAATACAGATGGATATTGGGAGGAAGGCTTCTGAGTACAAAGGGAATGGAATGATCATGAACACCACGGGAAGGAGGGAGTCCTTGGGGAGTGGAAAATATCATTTGATGTTTAGAGAGGAGGGCTTGGAGGTCTTGCAGCATCGAGGGTGTCTTTGTTGCTTGTATGGCATGGAGTTGGGCAATAACACCAAAATGACCTTTTTTGAGCAGTTTTTCCATGCCATGGGAACTAATGATCTCAGGTGAACCAACAGTGATGCCTTGTAATTTATATTGGTGGTCCTCCTAGTCAAATTGCATGGTTAATTCCTTAAAACCCATGAGAATGGGACCCAAAGTCCTTAGCTAGTCTGCACCCAACACAATGTCACAACCACCCATGTCGATAGCAAACATATGGGATTTTAGGTGGTAGTCAACGATTTGGAGATGCACATTTTCAAAGCGTCCTCTACATTTCATGCAACCACCATTGGTAGTCATGATTTAGACATTGTTGACGGCATGGATGTAGCAATGAGTTTCTTGGGAAATGCGGCGATGAATAAAATTATGGGTGCTTCGACTATCAACGAGAATGATGACCTTCCGATGCTTGATGTAACCGATTGACTTGAGGGTTTGGGGAGCAGAGAAGCCAGTGAGAGCATTGATGGAAATGACAGGTTCTACTTCGGGAGGGTCTGAGGGAGGGGTTATGTCACTCTTATCAGGTGACTCACACACAAGGGGAGTTTCAACATCTTCTTCTGAAATATCCTTGGCGATGGCCATAAAAAGATTTTGTTCCTTACACTTGTGGCCCGAGAAATATTTTTCATCACAATTATAACAAAGGCCTTTGAGTTGGTGTTCATCCATTTCAGCCTGGTCAATTTTTAGATGTTTAGTGGGGCAGAGGGAATAGTGGGATTTACGGTTTTAGGACAAGAGATAAAGAAGGGTTTTCGGTTTTGAGAAGATACAACCTCTTGTTCTTCTTTATCTCTTTTAGTAGCCTCCACCCAACTCGAAGGTTGAGCCATGAGGACATGGGCCTGAATCTCATCCTCAAGGTCATTGATAAAACACTCTAGAAAAAATGCATCAGTCATGCCCTATGTTCGAAAAGTCAGGCGCTCAAAGACAACTATAAAGTCTTTTATTGTTCCTTATTGTTTCAACTTTGTCAAACGGCCCAAATGGTTGGTGTCAGTGTCAATGTGTTCATAAAGATCAGCCACAAAGTGTGTCCAAGCAATATACCCTTGAAGGGAAGTTTTTCTCCATTTCCACCATTGCCAACATTCTTGATCTAGATGGAGAACACCATACCGAAGTTTTTCCAAGTCATTTGTAATTCCATATAAAGAAAAATAATGTTCCAATTGGGTTACCCACCCATTGGGGTCCGAGCCATCAAATTTGGTCACATCCACCCATGAAAGGCATAGGTCACGTTGAAAGTGATGGTGCTGAAAGTTATGAGAATGAGAGAAATGTTCACCGTCAATATGTGGAGGTGAGTCAGGGGAAGGGTTATCTATAGGGATTTTCAGTTTGGTTGAGAGTGATGAAAAGACATATTCAAGATGGGTAGTCAGTTCTTTTTTAACTTCCTCCATTGAGGATTGCATGGTTGTATTGATGGTTTCAAAATTGACACTGAGTTGTTTCACTTCTTGTTGGGTCGCGGTGAGACTAGATTGCAAGGTATTGAAGCGAGATTCCAATTATTGGCTATGGGTATGGGCCATGAGGATGAGGGAACTGAAAAGGGGCTAGTGGGGTCAATTTGTTTTTTCCTAAAAATGATATGTATGAAGGTGATAAGGGAGAAGAGGTGAATCCAATGGAATAGGTCTCAAATAATAGTGAAAAAATTTTGAGACTTTATTTTATTTATTTATTTACACCTGCAGAGTTATATTCGAGTCTGAAGAGTAATGCAGAGATGAAATCCCCAAATGCTTAACTAGGAATAAAAATATAGTGATTTGGCAACCTGAACATAGTTGCGTGACAATAGTTCTTGTTTGTTTTAATTTGTTTATGTTTATGTCCCCCAAGGGTTAGGTATTCAAGGGTTCTATAGACAAGGGTTTTCCCTATGCTATATCTCTCTCATATACGTGCGGGGTCCAACAGTAGTACTCGGCCCAATATCTCAGGGCACTAACTAAGGAGGATAGACCATACCCTTAGCCGTACTACCCGACTACCCAGGTACTAGAGACTATCTTCTCGAGTGTTGTTCTCGGTGGCACTATAGCAGTGAGGCGGCCGATTGGTTTATCTAAAGAGGGCTTCAGGAAATCTAGGCTAATCCATACACAATGTTGTCTGATGCGCTACCACTCGAAGGGGTACCAACAGGGTTACAAGGGTGGCCAACAAATGTGTGCTTAAGAACCACTTGTATTTCCTGCGTGTATGAATCCCTCAACCGCGGGTTTATGCACGTAACAACAAATCTTTTTGGCTTAAAGACGACGGAATACATCTCTACCCTGAAAACAATTACCCACAATTTCTGCCAAGGAAAGTGTTCTGATACCACTTGTAATATACCAGATATAAAAAGTATGCAATACATAAATAAAATGCTAGAAATGGCAGAATAACAAGAATAATCTCCACAATAACATAGAAATGATATAAGAACAACAATAGAAATAGCAATTGATTCATAAAACAATGTTCACGTGCCTCTCTGAGGGGGCAACCTCCAGTAGAGCAGCACTCTATTACAATAATCTCCCCGCTAGGGCTATCATACCCTCGACTCCTATTTATATTAAATATGTCTATCAAAAGAAGCATCTAGAGGAAGATCCTTCTAGAAGCAGAATCTTCTATTAGGTCTTCTTACATCTGCCTTATTCTATTTCATTGAAAGACCTTATTAATATTGACCTTTATTATATCTGAAAATATTGTTCTACCTATGTGCGGGTTAGGACCCTAACAACTTGGAGTGAGTTTGGGCATAAAGTTGGGCCATGTGAACTACTTGTTTACTTTTCTGGTTGTATGAGAGGAGATTCTCATGTTAAACCTTGGAAAATATAATAAAATAACCACCACAAAACTTCAAGAAATCAAATCCTTGAAGATAAAAGATACCAAAACATTCATCTTAGACAATGTAAGGAGGTAGCCATGAATTATTGTTTATGGAAGGAATTACTCCACTAGCTATGTTTGCCACAAGACAATACAATCCAATACACATCCAATACCATGGTACTCATGCCTATTTATACAATGTAACTAACCATTATTATTATATTATTTCATTTTTAATTATATAATGAGTTTATTCCATTATTATAGCCACATTACATTCATTATCCCCTTGTTACCTCCCTAGTAACCCGATATTTTCCTTTCTAAATAAGTGAGATACTTGGCCAGAATATTAAACTAATAAGTGGGTCACAGAATATCAAAGTAATAAGTGGGTCCACCCAAAAACTCATGAGCGGAACTAGCAAATAATTCTCATTTTTAATTATATAATAAATTTATTTCATTATTATAGCCACATTACATTCATTATCCCCTTGATACCTCCCTAGTAACCCCATATTTTCCTTCCTAAATACATTACATACTTGGCCAGAATATTAAACTAATAAATGGGTAAATGGGTCCGCCGCAAGACTGAGGAGCAGAATTAGCAAATAATGAAATATAGATATAATTTGAATTACAAATCGACACAATAGCATACTATATATATATAGAAAGACAATATGTATCAAAAGAACTAATTCACTCAATTTTATTATGATATATTCGCAGCGTTTGATTACAGAAGGAGAATCAGTGAGAATCATAACGTATTAGCAATAACAGGATCGAGTGGTCTCCGTGAGGTTCGGAATCAAAGCCATTTAGAGGATCAGAAATTATTATTAACGACAGGATCAAGGAATCGGATTAAAAGCGTCGAAGAGAAGGAAGAAGTGCAGGGGGAGATGGTGCATTTGGATGAGGAGGCGCGGATGAAATGTGAAAGAGAACTGTTAGACCAGTGCCGGTCTCATTTCGCCATGGTGCGCCGCAGACTCGATAATGAAAAGAAGTTCACGCGCTGGTTTGCGGAGATGAGGAAACCCAAGGAATTCGGGGGAGGCTTAATCCAGATCCGATATGACACCGATGTGGAGGCGGAAGTCGCAGCTTCTGTTATCTCCGGTGTCATCGAGAGAAGGCTGGGGACCATCCGCGGCCACAAAGATCCCGACAGGCGAAAGGGATCGACGCCTCCCTTGAAATGCCACGATTACCTCATTGGGCGTAGGGAATCTGAGCTTAAGCTTCAGAATTCTCCGCTCCCGGATTGCTCCGATAACAAGTCCATCAAAGAATTCATGGACAGGTGCGTCGAGATTTACAACGAAATGGTGAAAGGCGTGGAGAAGACAACATTAAAAGAGCCCTGACCTTATCATGAAAGTACACTTTTGAAGATTTTAGCTAATTAAGAATCATATTAAATTCATTTAAATGATATGGAAGAGACCCACCTTTTGACATATTCATATTAGATAATCTCTTCCTTAGAAATACCTTGTTGGACATCGATGGTTTTTCATACAGTTTAGCAATGCATCCATCATCTCCTTCACTGTCTTTTCTTTCGAAATATTGAAAGCCACCGACACTGCGAGGCTCAACCTTATGGTTCCTATTGCCTTTCTGTCAAGAACCTCCCATTCTTCATCCTTCATGGTTATCGACTTATTTTCTATTCCAATCAATAGTAGAAATAGATCCTTCTGATATAAATAATATTCCATTTGCATCTTCTATAATTGGTAATTTTGGTAAATTTATCGACCCCAAACTTTCCATCTTCCGCCATTGCTCCCACTTGAATTAGGAACCCTCTTTTCCTGCGAGTTACCTTTGGCTCTGATACG
>ML835247.1:64237-77963 GCA_009831015.1 Picea engelmannii | reverse complement strand
TTTTAAATGTAATCCAGGATTCTTAATTTGAACTATAAAGAATTGCAATAGGGAGATTTCTTTCCTGTGATACAAATCAGAGCTTCAGTTCATTTCAGCAAGTTAGATAGAATGATTTATTTACTACAACACTAAGTGCTTTTGGAATTGAGCATATATAGTGCGCAGCTATCTTTGAAACAAAAGACTTCCCTGGGTTGATAATTTATGTTACACTTGGTTGTTTGAAATTAATTAAGCAATTATAGTGACCAACAATACCACCATTCATTTTAAGGCAGACCAAGTCCTAAAGAGGCATAGTTTTCTAAGTACTAGGTTTATTGACTTACTAGAGTTAAAAATCATGATGTGCCCTACAAGACCCACTACGTGCTCCAAGGGTGCCAATCACTTGCATTCATGTTTTATCTGTTCGACGCGCCCTTCAAGACGCACTATGTGCTCCAATGGTGCGACTCTCCTTTTGAATAATTTTGTTAGATGTCAAATTCCTGGAGTCAATACTTCGTCAAGTGACCTTATGGGAGACTAAGGGCCTCTAAGGAATAAGGACCATGCCTTATTGCATGCCCCTTAGAATCATAATAAGAGACTATCATAGTCTACTCTCATGGCATCGTGGATCTCTCTAACTAGGTAATTGTTAACCTATGGTTCGATCCATGACGGAAGTGCTAGTAGGATGTGGGAAGGTTTTTGCCACTTATCCCTCAATATCTCTGGTTTTCATGCATGACCCTTTTACTCTTAATGTGAGTCTGGTTAGCAATCTATCATCAACTTGCATCCATCAACGAAACGTGTCAACGATAACAATCAACATCATAATATCTAGTCATATGCTACATATGTGATATCAAAACATTCAAACCATAACCGTCTGTTCCCTGACTAGATCCAGAGTCCAAGGAGATCCATCGATGCCATCGACATCCTCAAATGTCTAGAGTCCTCCAAACTTAGGAAAACCAATCAATAGCACTTGTTGATATAAATATAATAACATAACATATCATCAGATCCACAAACATTATCATGCTCCATAATCAAATCAGTCAATCATATAGTGAACTAGATCACTTGCACACAAGTGTCCGCAGGAATAAGTCACATCGGGTGTGCGCAAGAGCAAAATGTTATACATTCTCTCTCTACCCCCCTCCTCCCTATATCTCTTCCTATCCCTCCCACTATCTCTCCTCTCTTCTCTCCTACATCTACCACATATTTCTATTTATCATTGTTGTTAGTCTCACTCTCACTATATCCCCTTCACTCTCTCTCCTCTACTCTCCCCCCCATTTCTCTCTTTATATTTCTCTACCCCCCTTTCCCTCTATCTCCCCCCTTCCCTTCACAATCATTCTCACTCTCTCTCCATTCCCTCCTCCCTCCCTCCCTCTCTCTCTCTCCCCCTCCCTACAACTATCTCTCTACTCCCTCTCTCATACATCTACCCCTCCCCACTATCTCTTGCCCCTCCCTCCCATTATCTCTCCTCTCTTTCTCTCTTACATCTACCACATCTTTTTATCTCTCATTATTGTTAGTCTCACTCTCACTATATTCCCCTCCCTCTATCTCCTATACTCTCCCCCCATTTATCTCTTTACATCTCTCTAGCCCCCTTCCTTCTATCTCTCCCCTTCCTCTCACACTCAATCTCACTCTCTATCTACCCCCTCCTCCCTCTCTCCTACCCCCCCTCCATCCCACTATCTCTCCACTCTCTTTATATTACGTATAGCCATCCCCACTATATATCCCCCCCTTCCTCTCACTCTCTCTTTACCCATTCTCTTTCTCTCCCTCTCACTCACTCTCTCACACTCAAACATTCCTTATCTATCCCTCCTCTCTTTCTTTATCTTCCCCTCCTCTCACATGCACAAATTATCTCTCTACCCCCTCCTCCCTCTATCTCTCTCCCTCCCTCCCACATATACCACCTCTTTCTCTCTCTTCTTGTTGTTAGTCTCACTCTCACTCTCTATTTTCATCTCTTTCTCTCTCCCTCCCTGTCCTCTTCTCTATTCCCCTAGTTGTACTTCCCTCTCTCTCTATCCATATAAAGGCGATGCATGTCTCACAACAAATAAAAGATATATGCAACAAATAAATGCAGCCTCTCATGTAAGGAGAGTGTTAAGTTTTTATTCTTCTCCCAATCAATTACTTATACATGTCAAGAAATGGCCTTGACCTAGACATGTAAAGACCTAGACCTAAACCTAGACATAGAAATACCTAGACATGGAAAGACCTAAAGCATGACCTAGACCTATACGTTGACCATGATGTAGACCATGACATTGACCTAGAGCATGACCTAGACAAGAACATAGAGAGAGAGAGAGATTTAGATGATGACCTAAAGTTGGCATAGGCGACATAAAATTAGATATAGATTTAAACGATGAACTAGAGATTGACATAGACCCCCCATACTCTCATTCTCTCACTCTCTACCTCCCCTCTCTATCTCCATGTCCCTCACTCTCTTTTTCTTCTGCTCCCCCCCTCTCACACTCTCTTTCTTCCTCTCTCTGAAACCCCCCTCCCTACATCACAAGAAAATTAATGGCCTTGACCTGGACATGTCAAGACTTAGACCTAAACTTAGACATAGTGTTGGCCCTTGACTAAGTTTTGGAGATCCTTGGTCATGTTTGAACTATTTTGGGGCTTCGACAGGCTAGTTGAAGGTGGAGCGCAAGTCGAAGCGGAGATCATGGTATATCGACCCATTTTTAGGGAACTTTTGGGATTAGGGTTTATGTAACAGGTATGGGATGTCGGCCCATGTGTTTACCGATGTTGAGGCCCTTCTGTAATGTATAAATAGATAACTAAACGAAGTAAGTAGGAGGATGATGTGATGTTGTAGGCTAGTGAGCTAAGTGCAGATAGTATGAATGATTTGTGCATACTGTGTTGAACACTTGCAGAAGCTAAGTGTAAGTGATTGTAAAAAGATTATGTGGAGACTGTAAGAAGGCTTTGTGCTTAACCTAGCTCGGGGAAGGAGGATCTGGTGAGGTGTGCAAAAATATCTTGTCTTATGAAGAGTAGGATTTTGAGGCTCTGTGAATGTAGATGATTGAAAAAAGACAATAAAGAGAAGAAGAGTTGGTGGACGTAGCCCCAAACTGGGGGTGAATCACATATATCATGTGTTATGGTTTCTTTGTGCTTATGGTTGTATATTGTTCATATGATTTAGGCTTAGTGAAATAATACATGTTTAGATGAATCTGATATGATATCTTAGTGCTTAGTAATGTAAATGAATGCTAGCTCTTATCTACTTATGTATGCTAAGTGCTTGGATGTGTTAGATATTGGTGGATATTGCACTGCTTTGTAATCAGGTTTTTATTTTCACTGTGAAAAATGGTTAAATGATAATGAATGATAACTTCTAAGTTCTCTGCTAGGGTATTATAATCACATATTTGTGCCCCGACTAGGTTGTAGACATTAAATTCCTACAACCACCCTTGCCTCTACCTCGGGTGAGACTTCATCTACTTCCCAAGTGTTGCTGAAAGGGATTATAGTTAGGGTTTTGTTGATGAGTTGTTGAATCGTTGAACCCTAGGTCTGCCCTGTGCCAACAAATGGTTCTGTTTCCTGGGAACTGACACTGTGATTGTCGGGAACTGAAACTGTGATTGCTGGGAACAGAGGAAAATAAAGAAATCTATGTGCATATATTTATTTCTTTAGTGTGTAGTATTCTACTTGATTTGCGAAGCTTTGTGCTAAGAAAGGAATCAGATCTAAGGAAAAGAGGTAAGATTAGTGAAAATTGTTGTCAAAAGAGGTAAGATCTGAAAGTTGGGTGCTCTGAAAAAGGTAAGAGTAGTGAAAATTTTAATATCTGAAAGCTTTTTGTTTTGCTAAAAGTAAGTTAAGTGAATTTTTTTGTTCAAAAGTATGGATCTAGGTATGTTTGATCAATTTTTCCCTAGCCTGAAAACTAGGGCACAACTATAAGAAAGAAGATTTGATATGAGTAGATCTAATAGAAATAGTGAGATATATGTTATTCCTATGCATAGAAAGAATGTTTGGACTAACAAATGGATGCGGGATCCTAGAAATAAATTTTTATAGGCTAGTTACTATGACCCTAGTGCACAATATAGGAAAAGTTGGGGATCATTCAAGAGAAAGAGAGGATTAACCCTTTGTTACAATTGCATAAGACCAAGACATCTTGCTAAGGATTGCCCTGACAGAAGACTTAGTTGTCTTTGTTGTAAAGCTATGGACTATGAAGTTTTGGATTTCCCTAGAATGATTGCTAAAGCTGAAAAGATGAATATGAGACAGGAAAACCATGAGAAAGGCCAAGAGATTGAGACTATGACAAAAACTCAGAAAGAATCATAGATTGTATTAATGCAGATGAAAGAAACCCTGAACGATCATGGAGACATCAACTTATCATAGATTCTCAAAGAAAAAGAGTGCATAGAAGCAAGAATAGAAGACTTTGACATAGACTGTGTTCTAACTGAGGAAACACAGATGAATCTCATGATAGAAAGAACTTGGGAAACCTTGGGAAGGCCTGCTATGGTTCCTTCATTGGGAGGAATAGGATTATTTAGAGGAAATCAAATAACCCTATGTGGAAGACTTACCAAGATATCTATAAGTTCTCATGGAACTTTGACAGAGGAAGAATTTGAGGTTATTAAATTTGTTAAGAACAACACCCCATTTTTTTTATTGCTAGGAAAACCCTGGATTGAGAAAGATCAGACCTAGAGAAAAGAAGAAGAAGCCCTAGACCCGAAAAAAAAAAGAATTAAAATATTTCATGATTAGGAGAATAACACTTTTGATAGAAGAATAAGAACACAATTCGAAGCTACCAAGGACCAGAGATTTGGATGACGAAGATGAAAGAACACAAACAGACTTAAAGAACTTGTCCACACAAGAAAGTAGAGAACCTACCCTAGACATAAAATAAGTATTACACTCAAACCCTATGAAAGGTTGTCAACAACACGAAGTTATTGTGCCAAGAGAAGATAAGAATCAAAATGGGAAGAGGAACCCAGTAACTCAGATTACAGGAAAAAAGGTTAGAAATCTTAGCAAGAAGAAAACAAAGTTAGAAAAATTGCAAGAAGATCCAGATAGAACTTCACAAAAGGAAGGTCTCCAGAATTTGAACTTCACAGGAATATCAGAACAGTGCAGATTGACACTTCGCCATGACGGAGCGATATAAATATTGGAGGTATTATTACCGTTCGACCGACACTCCCGAATGACTAGAAACATAGTTATGGCCTCGAAGCTCGCGATTGGACTGTTAAGACCGCGCCATAACGGATGAAAATGCATTGATGAAATCATTTCGACCCGTTAGAAGATATCGTTATGACGCTTCCTATTTATTCTATTGAACATTGCATCGAGTACACTTTTTCAAACAATGATTATTCAAACCCATAGAGAGATGACTATTACTGCGCTATGACTATTGAGACTTTGCCACATGTTCTACTACATTGAGCATTTGTTCATCGACCTGAGTTATCTGATCTCGAGCGTGCATGTCAAACGATATCAACACTATGATAAATTCAGTAGAGAAAATTTTAATCGATCTAATGGCAGAGAAAGTGACGTCTACAGAAGTTCAAGCATCATCGATGCAAGGAGTGCAAGCCTCCCCGTCGACTGCTCGCGGATACGGACCTTCCCAAGATACAACTGAGAAAAGAGCCAAGCATCGAGATGACTTGTCAAATGTGAAGTTAATCTCATCTATCCCACCTGACTACATACCACCCCTGTCTGGTGTGGTGAGTTGTGACAATGTCCCAAGGGACTTCGACTACACCCTGATCACGATGTACCTCCCGAAGGGGATATGCACAATTAAAACACAATTTGAAAGGATCTTAACCTTTAAGATCAACGAATATAATCTAGGAGACCGCAAGAGCTATGGCATGCTCACTCCTCACAAGTACTTGACCAAGACGAAGAGAAATATGTCGAATATCATCCCCCAAACATGGACCATGAACATCGCACAGTCCACTATCTTGAATGTGATGAAGATACCACACTTTGGAAGGCACCAAGAGGTTAACGCATGCATTAAAATCCTATTGTCGTGCTTCCATGGAGGTTACTTATGGATAGACAGATGCATCATTGTCAATCTGGCACTGATCCATAGGATCACTGGATTAAGTATGCAAGGATGCGACCCACAAGAATTTTACTCAGGGAAGGTTGTAGACTGCACCCTAGCACAGAGGATTAAATATACCTACGACGATGTAGAAAAGGGGACGTGAGGCTACAAGGTAGCCTCCATTCAGAATGGCGCAGATCACCTTGCTTTCCAGTTAATCATTGGTAAGATAATAAGGAAGAACAGACCGACGTAGGTCATGGGGTTTGTCTTTGACCTCACTGGAAAGTGCGTGGAGGGATTACAGATGAACTGGGCTAGTTAATTAGTCAACCAGCTAGAAGTGGATTTCCACGAAGCTCAAGATCAGGACTATGAGTTCCACTTTAGTTGGTTGTTGATCATCATCGCATTTACTTCTTGGGAGATGCCGGAAGGTGTGACCTTCCCTGACATTAAGTCGTTCGAGCCACTTTTTGCGAAGTTCACCACGCTCTGCTATTCGAGAGATATGGGGAAACAGTGGCAGTCAAACACAATATTCCATACCTACTACCTGCAGCTGAAGAGGGCTATCAATTCGTTCCCTCATATGATGTCGAACACTTTGGACACATTCATGCCCCTTATGAAGTTCCATGCAGATAGACATTTTATTTATATCATTGTGCGCAGACGAGAGTAAAGAAGAGCTTCAGTCATACTATAAGCTCACAGAGGAGGATCTAGAAGAAATCACTAAGGAATGGTCCGCAAAGTTCCTTATATGAGTCGACAAGGCAGAAATGTCTGACCCATAACTCATTGGAAATCCAGTGGTTACTCGTGAAGAGTGTGATGCACCCAACAATAGCAAGAAGAAAAATAAAGAAGAGGTACAACATCTGGACAGTGTATCAGAAGACACTACTTCAGATTCACCTAGAGGAGGAGGTGGTGATGAAGAGGACAAAGAAGAGAAAGAAGGGGAAGAAGATAAGCAGAATCAAGGTAAAGTAACACCGCCAAAAAATCCCCTTGATGACATAGAACCATCTAAGAAAAGAAAGGTTCCCCCCATGAAACCTACATCGTGGAAGAAGTCCAAAGCTAGTAAGCCAAAGCTGCAGACTGTTCTCACAGTCGATGACTTCGACTTCATTATTGTAGCTATATTAGATGCTTCGAAATATATTTTGCAGATAAATGAAGAAAAAAAAGAAGCTATGTATGATAGAATTGAGACAAAGCTAAGAGGTGTCCAGCAAGCCCTTCACTCTAGTCACACAGTTTCCACTGCGCCCCTTCCATCAGATGAAACAGAGTTGGGATATGAGTCGACCCAAATCCACATAATAGTTTATGTGACTAAATTTCACCTTCATCGTGTGTAGGAAGAAAACGAATAGGAAACATTATCCCTAAAGCAAGCACAAGATAAAGTGATAGAGCAACTTCAATTTGCAGAGCATGAGAAGGACGACATCCAAACTGATTTTGAAAGTGAAAATCCAACAGGAGAAAGAACAAATGCTCGTGGAGAAGGTTGGAGTCAAAGAAGCAGTCCACAAAGGACTTCTCTCTATGGTAGGCTTAGATAAAATGGAGGAAGATCTAGTGGAGAATCAAGTGGCAAAGCTTGTTGAAGCCATTCAACAACTTCAACAGAGAATAACAGATCTAGAGCTACAAAAAGTACCAAGCACTATGCAAGATGTGCAAAACCAAAGAGAAGACACTTCCCAAAGCACAGTTGAGAGAATAAAGACCTTAGTCACGGACTGTAAATACCTTAGCAGTCGTAGTGCACAGAATTATGAGAAACTTACTCATGATCCTGAACTGAAGACACTAGAATCACAACTCCAGGAGGAAAAGCAACAAGAAGCAACATTACAGGAACAGACTCACAGTTGAAGCTTTTATTAGTAGTTGAGAGAATTAAAATATCCCAAGAACATTGCATAGCTCAATAACAGGTCCATGCCATACAAAGTAGAGTCATGGAAGTAACTCATAAGCTCCAACCAATCCAGGATGCAGCTTGCCTACTTTTTGAGGAGATTGAAGGCGGAGGAGCTAAGCTAGAACAAGTAGTCACTTTGGTATAACAACACCAAGAGGGACCTATGAACGAGGCAATTATTCAAGAGTTCATTGAGCAAGAGGCCTTGGCGAAGCAGCTTGAGCCAAGCTCAAGGCATTTGAGGTAGAGTTACCCAGATCATAATGACACAGAACAAGTCATAGGTGAGTGTTGGGGGCATGTTGACCCTTGAGCAAGTTTTGGATATGCTTGGTCATGTTTGACCTATTTTTGGACGTCGACAGGCTTGTCGAAGGTGGAGCGCAAGTCAAAGCAGAGATCATGGGATCTTGGCCCCCTTTTAGGGAACTTTTGGGATTAGGGTTTATGTAATGGGTATGGGATGTCGTCCATGGGTTTACCCATGTTTAGGCCCTTTTGTAATGTATAAATAGATAACTAGGCAAAGTAAGTAGGAGGATGATGTGATGTTGTAGGCCAGTGAGCTAAGTCCAGATAGTATGAATTCTTTGTGCATATTGTGTTGAACACTTGCAGAAGCTAAGTGAAAGTGATTGTAAGAAGCTTATGTGTAGACTGTAAGAAGGATTTGTGTTGTAACCTAACTTGGGGAAGGAGGATCTGGCAAGGTGTTTGCATATCTCCTGTTCTATGCGGAGTAGAACTATGAGGCTCTATGCATGTAGATGATTGACAGAAGACAATAAAGAGAAGAAGAATTGGTAGATGTAGCCCTAGGTTGGGGATGAACCACGTATATCCTGTGTTATGGTTTCTTTGTGCTTATGGTTGTATATTGTTCATAAGATTTAGGGTTAGTGAAATAATACATGTTTAGATGAATCTAATATGATAGCTTAGTTCTTAGTAATGTAAATGAATGCTAGTTTTGATCTAGTTCTATATGCTAAGTGCTTGGATGTGTTAGATCTTGGTGGATATTGCATTTCTCTATAATTAGGGTTTTATATGCGCTATGAATAATGGTTAAGTTCTAATGAATGATAACTGCTAAGTGCTCTTCTAGGGTATTATAATCACAGATTTGTGTCCCGGCTAGGTTGTAGAAATTGGATTCCTACAACCACCCATGCCTCTACCTCGGGTGAGACTTCATCTGCTTTGCAGGTGTTGTTGAAAGGGCTGGTAGTTAGGGTTTTTTTGGTGCGTTGTTGAATTTTTGAACCCCGAGTATTCCCTGTGCCAACACATAGCAAGACCTAGACATGGAAATACCTAGAGCATGACCTAGACCTATATGATGACCATGACATAGATCATGAAATAGACCTAGACAATGACCTAGACCATGACATATATCTAGATCTAGAATTAGAAAATTACCTAGATATTTATGTATACCATGACCTAGACCACAACATAGAGCTAGATCTAGATTTATACGATGACATATTTCTTGATGTAGACCTTGACATAGAACCCCCTATCTCCATCTAAGCCTAGGCATAATTAATAATTGATCCTTATCCCCCTCTACACTTGAGCCATGAGTGCACTATGCATAGACATTGTGTACAACCCTTTCACCCACATCACCCAGATCTTGGTGCTCTAAACATTGCTCTATCCTTGAAAACACTTTCAATCCTAGCCCATTAGGCCTTAGTTATCCCCATACACCTATACATGTTTATTCATAAAGAGGTTTGGTCTATAATAAATGATATATTTGTTGCATTAAGAGTGTGCATGTGCTCTTTTGACTTGAATGAGTTGTATTTGTTGGTCATTTGTGATCAAGAGGAACATGCACATGTTCCTAGGACGAGGACGTGCTTTAGTGTGAATGCATTCTAGGAATGTGTGTGCATTCTTGCTAGGGATTTTTTTGTCCAGGGCACACCCCACCTCATCTATCTTATGGACAAAAACAATTTGTGTCAACTTCAGGCAAAAATATCCTTCACATACTAGTTTTACTTATTTTAGTGTTCTTGTTAGATTCATAGAGACTTTTGTGCTATTTCCAGACAATTGTAGGAAAATTGGGAAGAAAAATTTTAAGTGCAATTGGAATTTTTGTTTGTATCTTCTTGCATCTTTTTGGAATTGGAAGACAAATTTGTCCAAGTGAAATTGGAATTGTTGTTTGTATCTTCTTGTGTATTATTGGAATTGGAAGAAAAATTTGTCCAAATGAAATTGGAATTGTTGTTTGTATCTTCTTGTGTCTACTTAGAATTGGAAGACAATTTTTTCCAAGTGAAATTGGAATTATTGTTTGTATCTTCTTCTATCTTCTTCGAATTGGAAGACAATTTTTTCCAAGTGCAATTCAAATTGTTGTTTGTATCTTCTTTTGTCTTCTTGGAATTGGAAGACAAATTTGTCTAAGTGCAATTGGATTTGGAATTAGAATTATTAGATGTGTCTTCTTTTGTAATATAAAAAAAAAAACCCAATTGGTTGTTCCTTATTACATAATACAAAGACAAATGTTTTGGTGGGTATTTGGAAGCCAATTTTTATATTTAAACATGGGGAACCAACGGATTCAAGAAAGAAACAAAATGTTCTAAAAGGTAGAAGAAGAAAGAGAAAAAAAAAAGTTACATATGTCAAAGGATAGGCTTTCAAAATAGGGAAATCCAATTTCTAGCAGAACATATGTTGCTATTGTTTCTCCTCCATCAATAGAAGCAAACAGAAAGAGTTCGTTAGCAAGAAATCCATCAAGTATCTCATCAAGACAAATTTTAGTGGATGACCAGATGATGGAGGATTTGGTTGGATTTGATTATACAATGGATGAAATTAGAGAAGCAATCGATGTACAACATTGTGGTTAAGAAATTCACGTAGTGAAATATCTTGTTGGATAGTCAAATGTTACATAAACTAGTCAATCCCATGTTCACTCTCCTCCCATAGTTGATCCACCAGTGACTGAAGGGGTAAGAATTGCAACATTGTTAACTCCATAGCAGGGAGGTCAAGGGTGCCAAAATAGGGGTTCATCGTCCCTACTTAGATTGAACATTATGAGGTGAATAAATCCTAAATGCGTTAAGGTCGATGAAAGTGGTCTATCATCACTTGAAAGTAGGTGACCTAACTGTACTATTCATTATCACTCTTATAAAAGATTTAAAGAATATTTTGAACCAAAATATGATGTTTCTAAATGTCAATTATTTTTAGCTTTGTTAAAATATATAAGTTAGACTGTTGTTAGGAGAATTTTAGGCATTAAAATAATCAAAAGTGTAGAAACAAATCATCATATTGTTAGAAAACTTGTAGATGATTTTCAAAGAATTGGTAAGAAATGTTATTCTAAAGACTACAATGCAGCCTGATGTGTCTTGTCACAATCAATTTTTATCAAGATCACGAGAAAACATTGTTTGCTAAAACAAACCTCTCACCTCTTGAAATGCAATTTCAAAACCATTATAAAGTATTATCATATATGAGATAGTCTCGACAAAGGGGGCCCATCATATTTGTGGGCCTTCACTGGTAGGCTACCTCGTTCTGACATGAAGTTAATTGGAGTGGTTAACATACTAGTTCAGGATTTCTGGCATAAGAAGACAAGGCCTTCTTCCAACCAAAAATATGTACTAAAATTGAGAAGGAGATCTAGGGACCGTGAACCTCATATTAAACACTTTCTTGACATTACACAGACATAGTTGTATGAGATATTCATAACAATACATAGTACACTTAACTTAGGCCAAATATCTTTCCATAAATGCAAGCTTTGGTATGTTTGAATAAACACAATTCATAACACATGTTGTTGTAGATATCACATTTAGTATGTTTATTATTATGACACACACACACACACACATATATATATATTTCATGTTTTGCATAACACCCTTTTGCAGGAATGCCCAGTTATATTGCCACCATCATCATTTAGAGACTTTATTCATAACATGTTGTGTACAAGCCAAAGGTTTTTACATTTTATCAAAAAACATGCTTATATGGGACAAGCCCTAGGTGTGGTGGAATGAAATTACTAATAAAGTGCATCCATGTAAGAGATGACTATGAATTGGGGAGGAAGGAGGTTGCCTTGAAAAGATTTAAATATGTGACATATGATATTGATGGAGGACAAGAAATAAAAAAATATACAATTGGTTACTTCCCAAGTACGAGTTTGTGACTTCATGAAGGAATTCGTTGAAAATACATGACATTATGTTCAACATGTCCATATGGCTCGATGGTAGGACGAATATTTTAGAATATGCAGAGATACATTTCATGTTGGTACTATGTTATCAATGGTTTTATTTGCTGAGAACTACATCCTTCAACTGGAAAATGATATTCAAATCCAATATTATCACTCAGAGTAGTTCATTAAAATGATACATATCACATACAGGAATGGACCAGATAGTAATGAAAAAACCATAGTTATATTGAAAGAGTATCACTTATACATAAGCGATGATCGATGCCATGAATTATCCTATGTACAACATTGTTTTTAGTTGTTCTACAATCACCTTAAGGAGAAGAACATACATATGGATCAACATTGGATTTGATTAGATGGTTGCATAGGCCACTTAAAAAATGCTTGTGTATTTCAATGGTTGTGTATGTTGCAGAAAAAATAAAGGTACCACACATTTGGAACTATTTTTAGTTTGGGCACTATAAATGGGAGCATGATGGAGTAGGTTCATGCATAAAAAGAGTGTTACATAGGAAATAAATAAATTTCACAACTACTTCTCTCATTTGAGATGAAAAATCCATTGTTGAATGGTGTTCTTCAGTAATGGGAGATGGAACAGGAACCCATGAAGATCGATCACAAAATAAAGGACATGTACATAGATATTCTTGGGAGGTGGTCGATGTAGATTGATCAAAGTGGTATGAATTAAAAACAATCTAGGGCACTCATGGATTCCATTTAGTTAGAACATCAGACAATGAAATAGTTGAAATATGGATGATAAAACTCTGTTTCTTATGTGGTCCATGTAGTAGTAATGAATGAGATGATTGTGAATTGATAGATTGGGTTTATAGATGGGATTGTGTATCACTCCCCATTGGTCAACGTATAACTATGGAATTGTCCAACTTGGAGGAGGACCAATCAAGTATTTCAATAGAATATGATCATGTCTCAGATCTTTCACTAACAGGTTCGTTGATTCCTTATATTAAATTTTGAATAACCAGAATTAATGTTTTATTCCTTTTTCATTAAGTGGACTCACATTTTGACATTCCATTTTTTTCTAGGCACATATACATAGTGGTTTCCCATAGATATAATGAATGGGGAACTTATTGTTGGCTATAACAATGCTTAGAGGGAAAGAAGACCCTCATGCGAACATTAACAGACTCTGAAGGCATTGAATGTTCAATTGGGTGGATGAGTATTAAAGGAGAATATCTGGAATAGGATGAAAGAACACAAAAGAAAGGTGGTTATGTATTTCAATATTATAAACTAGGTCAATTCGTATACCACTTTAAAAATTTGGTTATTGGTACAAACCTCCAACTAC
>ML835246.1:17285-48637 GCA_009831015.1 Picea engelmannii | reverse complement strand
CCATTAGATCACAATTTAGTTCATAATTCAACAAACTTCTTAGTGAAAGAAAAGAGCCTCATATGTACCATATTCTTTTTCTTTCCAATAGAGTTTTTATTTTTTGAAAATTAGTTGCTTGTGAGTTGAAAGGGTAGATTAGATTCTTCTTATTTTGAAATCTTAAATTCTTGTAAGTATATTTCAATGTTGACATCTGATTTTCTGGTTATATTTTAGTAAATCTAAAGTAACATATTTCAATTATGTGCACACCATTTTGTTGAGTTATTGAACTACTTGAACATGTTTGACATTGTTTTGATTGTGAGTACCCATCAACAATCCAATAATTGATCTAATCTACTCACAGTAGGGATACCTTTACACGGTTCTATGAGATGCCCCTAACCCTCTGCCATTTGGCCAAGATAAGCCTAGAACATCACATTTAGTAGATAGGTTGATCAGGTCCACATTGGGTCCATTTGATGACAGGCCCATCCCTTGAACATGTCTTAACCAGGGATAATCTAATGTTCTTGAGTCATATGCATATGAATAACATATCTTTCACAATTTCTATCAGATCTACTCATATCAAATATTTTTTCTTCTAACTGTACCCTATTTTTCAGACTAGGACAAAATTTATCAAACATACCTAGATCCATACTTTCGAAACAAAAATTTCCACTTATCTTACCTTTAACAAAGAACAAAGATTTCAGATCTTATCTCTTCAATAAAAAAAATTCACTATTCTTACCTTTATCATGGCACAAAGCTTTCAGATCTTACCTCTTTTCTTCAGATCTGCCTCCTTTCTTAGTACAGAGCTTCTCAAGTCAAGTAGAGTAATGTGCACTAGGGCAATACATCTATGCACAGAGCTTCCTCTTTTCCTCAATTCCCAGCAATCACAGTTTCAGTTCCCAACAACGGAACCATTTGTTAGCACAGGGGCAAACCCAGGGTTCAATGCTTCAACATCGCACCAACAAAACCCTAGTTATTGGCCCTTTCGCCAACACCTATGAAGCAGATGAAGTCTCACTCGAGGTAGAGGCAGGGGTGATTACAAGACTCTAGTGTCTGCAACCTTAGCTGGGACACAGATCTGTGATTAAAATACTCTAACAAATCACTTAGCAGTTAACATTCGTCAGTAATTAACCCTTATTCACATCGCAGATCCAAACCCTAATTACAAAGAAGCACAATATTGAACAAGATCCAACACATTCAAGCACTAAAAACATCAAAATAGCCAGATCTGGTACTCATTCACATCACCAGGCACTAAGATATCATATCAGATACATCTAAACATACATTAGTGTACTAATCATAAATCATATGAGCAATAAAACAACCATAATGCATAAAGAAACCATAACACAGGATATATGTGGTTCACCGCCTGGGGCTACATCCACCAACTCTTCTTCTCTTTATTGTCTTTTGTCAATCATCTACATGCATAGAGCCACATGATCCTACTCCACATAGAACATGAGATTTGTGTGCACTCTGCCAGATCCTCCTTCCTTGACATAGGTTACAGCACAAAGCCCTCTTACAATCTACACAAGCTTCTTACATCCACTTGCACTTAGCTCTGCCAATGTCCAACACAGCATGCACAAAGCATTTACAACTATCACTTGCACTTAGAACAACATCACACATATGCACATCTTGTCTCCTATTACATTGCCTATACATCTATTTATACATTAAAAAAGGGCCTAAACATGGGTAAACCCATGGGCCGACATCCCCATACCCATTACATAAGCCCAAAACCCAAAAATCCCTAAAAAGGAGTTAAGATCCCGCGATCTCCACTTCGACTTGGGCTCTGCCTTCGACAGCATTTCGAAGTCCCAAAAAGGGGTCAAAAGTGACCAAGGATATTCAAAACTTGGTCAAGGGCCAACACTCTTCTTATATTAACTCTCAAACACTCACCAACACATGATACTTTCCTCTCAAAGGCTTAAGAACTATTGTTCCCTCATTTGAGTTCTTCATACCTATACTTCGTTGCCTCTTCATTTCTTCACAGGACTACTTTACCGTGGTCTTGGGCTTCCTTCAAAAATCCCATCATAATAACAAAAATGGCTTCAACACAGTCCTCTTGGCGCTCCACCTCTCATCGCATATAACCATGCATTATGACCATGGCCTATCGTAATGGCCAAGCCCTGTAAAACATATAAAAATGCCTCATAACCAAAGGCTATCACATTTCTGGAAAGTGCTTAACTTATACACTCTGGCACTCGTTCCTTTACCATGGAACCTCAACACACGATTTTCTCCCTATCGCAATGTTCTTTCCTCTGGTTCCAAAACTTGATTTCTGTGAGGGAAATAAAATAACAATGATTCGAAATATGTTTACCAACCCTTTTGCAGCATAGACATTTCTCTAAAAATGCAATTTCCATATTGTAAGGGTTGGATTACAAATCCACCACAACTTCAGCACACTTCCAAAACCTCCTTTCGAACCTCCAAATGTTTGATCAATATCTAAATGACAAGATACCAGGTTGGTGCGTTCCTTCACTAAACAAGGTGTTAATTTCCATTTGTTTCACCAATCAAATCTCTCACGGATTAGACCTGCATTCTCATTCTTCTGCAGATTTAAAACTACAAAGTACATACACTCTGTCTTCAAATAGAGTCCCACAGATTCGATCATTGATCAAATGCATCTGCAAACGATTTAATCATTAAATTGATTCCTAGATCGATTCTTCCAAAAGGGATTTTACCTATCTTTAGAACTGGAATCTCTTTGCTCATGAATTCTACCCAATTCCTTATCCTTAACGAAAACAACTATTTCTCCTTCCTCTTAACAATCCATCAAATGCATACATTGCTCTGCAACTAGGGTTCTACAGATTAAAACACATTAATCAAATCAAAACAACCATTGCATTCAAGATTCACAAAAACACAATTTCAACATGCATAAGTGTTGAATCTTCTTTCCATTAATGAAAATGCAACTGTAGATGCATAATCAACCTAGCCTAAGTTTTTGTGCCTGGTTTAACATTCTATGCCATCTCTCTTCTGAACTCTATCCCCCCTTCTCTCTCCCTCTCAAGACTTCCTTTTCTTCAATTGCCAAAACATAACTAAGCTTCCCCATCTCTTACCACTAACTCCTAACATTCAGCAACTAAATCTATTCTTAGAAAGTTATATTCATGTCTTCTATGACTCATCTAACTACTAACTAAAAACAAGTAGTTACCTACTTGAGTCATCCCATCTCTTAAGGGATTGGTTACATGACTCATTACTCATGGACATTTAACCACTAATCTAGATACATCTCCTATCAACTCTTTACTAGGAAATTAAAACATTTTGTACACTGAAATTACAATGGCCCCTCCTTGGCCTGATGTCAAGACCTTTAGGTTTGTCTAGACATTGATACATTCCCTTGGAAGATAATTCTCCTGCATCAGACTCCCAAAGTAGAAAGAAGATATGATCACCTGATCATGTGTCCTCAATCTTCATCTTCCCTATATTCCCAAGCTCTAGTCTGTTGTTGTCCATAAGCTGCAACAACTTCATCACTCTTCAACTGTAATCATCCAGGCTTCCATACTTTGTATTGTAGAGCTCCATTGTCTTCACCTTCACTGTTTTTCACTCCCCAATCATCTTTACAGTGGAATTCTTCCCTCATCTTGTTGTATATCTTCTTGGTCATTTGCATTAATTTCCAAATCTCTTCTATGGTCTTCTCCAATTCAGTATGTTGCTCATCTTATTCAGTCTCTCTTGATTCAAACTATGTTTTTACATTCGGATTTTCTTCAAACATTGCACCATATATTTCTCTAGATATTTCTCTAGACATTGCTCTTGATATTGTTGTCACCCTTACTTCCTTTATGTTTTTGCAAGCATCTCCCTCTGCAATATCATCCTCATGTTTTATGCCTGCAAATTCACCTTCAAAAAGTAATTTGTTTTCCCATTTTTTGATTGCAGCAACATAATCAATCAGTCCTCTTTGTATACTAGTAAACACATCATAGAACTGTAAACCAGTATCTTCTCTTGTCTCTTTTATAACATGATACACTTCCATATCATTAATTACAACTTTTCCCTCTTGTTCAAATGCTTTCAACAAGAAACTCAACCATTCATTTACTATTTGATTTCCTTCAAGTACTTCATCAGTATTTTGCATTTCAGTGTTAGCATAACTCTTCTCCGTCTCTATCTTGACAATCTTCAGTAATTTTTGTTCGATTCTCTGACTATTTATGACAGTCAACTCAGTCTTCTCAAACATTGTATCTTCATATTTGACATCTTCCTCATCATTATGCTTTGCCTGGAAACTTTCAGTCTTCTTCAGTTCTAAAACTGACTCTCCTTCACCTTGAAACATGTCTATCTCATCTTCATCCAAATTCAATTGTACCTTCAAAATATTCATTTTTTGCCTTGCTAGTCTATCTTCCAAAAGACTTAGCTCATTCCACAAATAAGTTATCTCACATGGAATTTCTAATGAAAACTCTGTACAATCTTCAAAATCCTCTTCTTTGTCACTAAACCAATCCTCCCATGACACTACTTCCTCATCCTTGATCAGAATAGTATTTTTATTTTCTACCACTGTGACAACTCTAGAGGTTTGTCTCACAGTCTTCTCTTGGCAATTCAAACATGCCAACTATTCCTTGTCCTCAACAACAACATGTTATTTTATATGAGACATGATTGTCTCACCTTCCTCGGATATGTTTCCCTTATTAAGTAAGAGGTCTACAAATTTAACAAATTTTCTTGGTCTTCATCAGAAAGACTCTCTTCATCATACTTTATTTGACAATCTTCCACTTCATTTAAGACAACTCCAAGAGATGGATTGCCTTCTACAACACCTGCAAATACACTTAAATTGTCAACTTCAAAACTACAAGACCCAATGGTCTCATTTGGTAGTTCACTCATCAAATATTTCTCTGGTTGTTCCAAGTCTTCTGCAAGACTCAGAAAATCCTCAATAGTCTTATTTTCAACCTCCTCAAGCACATCACTTGAATGTTTAATATCCTCCTTTGCCTCTTTGTGCTCTTGGCCATCATCATAAGCCAATTCCTCCTTGTTTTCAGCTTCCATAGTGTGTTGGAAAACATTAATTTCACTCAGATGTGCATGTGCATGAACATGAGACTCGGTTGTCTCATCTTCTTTCAAAACAGAATTCAGATTTTGTCCTTCTCCTTCATTCTTTATGACAATATCAACAAATTGTCCTTCTTCATTCATTGTACCTTCAGACATACACAAAATATTAGTTCCAAAACATTAATACCTCTTGGCCTCACTTGAAGCTTTAATCTTCAAGTCTTCCCTCAGACACTCACTTGTCTTGAGTATCTCATCCTTCCGCTGAACATTCATCAGTTTCTCTTTTCTCTTTTGTAGCTTATGCCACCTTAAATGTCTTCTCATAAGGACACCACATCTCTGGTATTCCTCATTCTTTTGTAACATCTCCATCATAACTTCCAAATGGACTTCTATCTCAGCCTTCTCCCTCTCATACTCTTCATCATGCATCTGTCTTCTCCATATTCCATTTGCCTTGGCATTTTCTATATTCACCTTGTTCTTGCCTTCTAAACCTCTTCTATGACTCTTTATAGTCATCTTCCTAAGTTTCTTCCACTCTTCTATGAGTTGCACTAACCTCTGCAATAACAGTTCTCCCTGCTACAACTTACCTCACCAAACCTCATATGTTCTTGGTCATTTGGCAAGTATTTGGTCCTCCTTATAGAACCCTCCTGAGCACTTCTCTATGCTCCTTATAGGCTTACTCCCACAACTCATCGTTACTAAGGACACAACTATCCTCTTGTATTTTAATCCTCAATTGAAATACTAGATCCCTTGCGACACTTCACTCCTTAGAAATCCTCACTAGTTTCCTTCATCATTGTCTTCAAAGACTATGATCTTCTTGCTAAGATGTATCTCTTCTATCTATTGCTACCTCTTGCATGCAGTTTATCCTTCCAAAGTAGATATCTCTGACAGAGACCTCACTGGTTAAGCTACAAGCCTCTTCTTCTCTTGCATGCAAAGCTACTTAACTCATAAATCTCCTCTACAGGTCTCTTGTCTCTCTTATTGCCTTCTCAAGAACATTCCTTCTCTGATACCAAAATGATGACAGACCCATCCCTTGAACCTGTCTTAACCGAGGATAAACTAATGTGCTTGAGTCCTATGCACACTCTTCTTAGCTTAACTCTCAAACACTCACCAACACATGATACTTTCCTCTCAAAGGATTAAGAACTATTGTTCCCTCATTTGAGTTATTCATACCTATACTTCGTTGCCTCTTCATTTTTTCACAAGACTACTTTACGGTGGCCTTGGGCTTCCTTCACAAAGCCCATTGTAATAACAAAAAGGGCTTCAACACAGTCCTCTCGACGCTCCACCTCCCATCACATATAACCATGCATTTTGACCATGGCCTATTGTAATGGCCAAACACTGTAAAACATATAAACATGCCTCATAACTAAAGGCTATCACATTTATGGAAAGTGATTAACTTCTACACTCTGCCACTTGTTCCTTTACCATGGAACCTCAACACATAATTTTCTCCCTATCACAATATTCTTTCCTCTGGTTCCAAAACTCGATTTCTGTGAGGGAAATAAAGTAACAATGGTTTGAAATATGTTTACCAACCCTATTGCAGTATAGAAATTTCCTTAAAAAATAAACTTCCAGATTGTA
This sequence comes from Picea engelmannii, assembly GCA_009831015.1. Classification (NCBI taxonomy): domain Eukaryota; kingdom Viridiplantae; phylum Streptophyta; class Pinopsida; order Pinales; family Pinaceae; genus Picea; species Picea engelmannii. The sequence goes on along the minus strand of ML835246.1, from coordinate 41,830 downwards.
AGGGTTGGATTACAAATCCACCACAACTTTAGCACACTTCCAAAACCTCCTTTCGAACCTCCAAATGTTTTATCAATCTCTAAATTACAAGATACTAGCTTGGTGTGTTCCTTCACTAAACAAGGTGCTAATTCCCATTCATTTCGCCCATCAAATCTCTTACGGATTAGACCTGAATTCTCATTCTTCTGCAGATTTAAAACTTTTGAGTACATACACTCTGTCTTCAAATAGAGTCCCATAGATTCAATCTTTGATCAAATACATCTGCAAACGATTTAATCATTAAATCGATTCTTAGATCGATTCTTTCAAAAGGGCTTGTACCTATATTTAGAACTAGAATCTCTTTGTTCAGGAATTCTACCCAATTCCTTCTCCTTAACAAAATCAACTATTTCGCCTTCCTCTTAATAATCTGTCAAATTCATAGATTTCTCTACAACTAGGGTTCTACATATTAAAACACATTAATCAAATAAAAACAACCACCACATTCAAGATTCACAAAAACACAATTTCAACATGCATAAGTGTTGAATCTTCTTTCCATTAATGAAAATGCAATTCTAGATGCATAATCACCCTAGCTTGAGTTTTTGTGCCTAGTTTAATACTCTATTCCATCTCTCTGTTGAACTCTATCCCCCCTTCTCTCTCCCTCTCGAGACTTCCTTTTCTTCAATTGCCATAACAGAATTGAGCTTCCCCAGCTCTTAGCACTAACTCCTAACATTCAACAATTAAATCTATTCTTAGAAAGTTATATTCATGTCTTCTATGACTCATCTAACTACTAACTGAAAAAAAGTAGCTACCTACTCGAGTCATCCCATCTCTTAAGGTATTGGTTACATGACTCATTACTCATGGAAATTTAACCACTAATCTAGATACATCTCCTATCAAATCTTTACTAGGAAATTAAAACATTTTGTACATTGAAATTACAATGGCCCCTCCTTGGCCTGATGTCAATACCTTTAGGTCTGCCTAGACATTGATACATGCCCTTAGAAGCCAATTATCCTGCATCACCATTACCCATTTCAACCCTTATGGCCAACCTACACCCTATTTTGGTATCAAGCAATATTCAAACCTATACCTATAATACCAATATTCAAACCTATATCAATATTGGATAGTTTATTTCTTTAGCATGGATTTGTAATTGTGTAATCCGATGATTAGACAAGAGTTGAAGATAATTTCAATGGATGGAAATTTTTCCTAATGTGTTTGCACATTGTTTGTAGGAATTGATAAAAAATGGGAAAGCAAGGGAAATGGGAAACTATCATGGGCCTTGAGGTGAAATACCCTAAATACAAGATCAGTTTTTCTAGTAAAGATTTAGTCTGGTATGAAGTATATCGAACGAACATGAACACTAATCGGGTTGCAAAAATACCTTCAAATATATTTCCTGACTTTATTAGAGGGGAGGAAATGAATCCAAAAGCCCCATGTAGTTTCACTCGTTGACAAAACAAATGCCCAAAATCAAGGGCTAATGTTTCCTTGTGATACAAGATGTAAGTATTTTAGAAGTGCATTTTTTAGATGTTGGTAATGACAATTCTTTGTCATTTGTCATATTTATTGACATTTAAAAAAAAATATGCAATTATTCTTGCTCATATGGCCCACAGGACAAAAGAGGAGGACAAATATCTAAACAAAGGACCTCATTTGTGAAGAAAATGGGTTGTTAGTGCCATTTTATTGTAAAGGTCATGGTCCAAAGACTTGATATAGAAATATTAACATACAACTTGTATGAGAATGAATATGGGAAAGGATTTCCCTATCATTACCAACATGACACTTCATGTGAGCCTAAGTCCATGCATAAGCCAAGACTTTCAAGGGACATGGTTTCTTATGTAGAAAGTTGTTTTTTTATGGAAGTACCAATTGATTGAGCATGTAAAATTCACATTAAGAAACATTTTCACAAGGATGCAACAACTCGAGATAGGGATTTCTTCTTGTGCGGGAAGGATATTGTAAACATCTATAATAATTTAATGAAAGGAAACTATCAAATTCACAAAAAGGATGAAATGAGTGTGAATCTATGGTATCAAAAACACCAGGATGATTTTTTATTTTACCAAAAACCCAATGGTGGAGAGGTCCCCTTTATAGTTGGAATTCAAACCAAATGGATGTTGGAGACCAAGGTCAAGCTATCCCACAATATCATAATAGCCATGGATTCAACATTCAATACAAATAAATATGGGGTGAGTGTGTTTACAATGATTGATTTAGTATAATAATTTGACTTGTAGTGATTCATTATGATTGATGACCTAAACTTTCCTTCAAATTTTTTTTGAATATGATAGTATCAGTTGTACACACTCATCACATGTACAACTGATACCCATTACCCATCACCATTACCCATTTCAACCCTTATGGCCAACCTACACCCTATTTTGGTATCAAGCAATATTCAAACCTATACCTATAATACCAATATCCAAACCTATATCAATATTGGATAGTTTATTTCCTTAGAATGGATTTGTAATTGTGTAATCCGATGGTCATACAAGAGTTGAAGATAATGTCAATGGATGGACATTTTTCCTAATGTGTTTTCACATTGTTTGTAGGAATTGATACAAAATGGGAAAGCAAGGGAAATGGGAGACTATCATGGGCCTTGAGGTGAAAGACCCTAAATACAAGATCGGTTTTTCTAGTAAAGATTTATTCTGGTATAAAGTATATCGAACGAACATGAACACTAATCAGGTTGCAAAAATCCCTTCAAATAGATTTCCTGACTTTATTAGAGGGGAGGAAATGAATCCAAAAGCCCCATGTAGTTTCACTCGTCGACAAAACAAACGCCAAAAATCAAGGGCTAATGTTTCCTTGCGATACGAGGTGTAAGTATTTTAGAAGTGCATTTTTTAGATGTTGGTAATGACAATTCTTTATCATTTGTCATATTTATCGATATTTAAAAACATTTATGCAGTTATGCTTGCTCATATGGCCCAAAGGACAAAAGAGGAGGAAAAACATCTAAACAAAGGACCTCATTTGTGAAGAAAATGGGTTGTTAGTGCCATTTTATTGTAAAGGTCATGGTTCAAAGCCCTGATATAGAAATATTAACATATAACATGTATGAGAATGAATATGGGAAAGGATTTCCCTGTCATTACCAACATGACACTTTAGGTGAGCCTAAGTCCATGCATAAGCCAAGACTTTCAAGGGACATGGTTTCTTATGTAGAAAGTTGTTTTTTTATGGAAGTACCAATTGATTGAGTGTGTAAAATGCACTTTAAGAAACATGTTCACATGGATGCAACAACTCAAGATAGGGATTTCTTCTTGTGTGGGAAGGATATTGTAGACATCTATAATCATTTAATGAAGGGAAACGATCAAATTCACAAAAAGGATGAAATGAGTGTGAATCTATGGTATCAAAAACACCGGGATGATTTTTTCTTTTACCAAAAACCCAATGGTGGAGAGGTCCCCTTTATAGTTGGAATTCAAACTAACTGGATGTTGGAGACCAAGTTCAAGCTATCCCACAATATCATAATAGCCATGGATTCAACATTCAATACAAATAAATATGGGGTGATTGTGTTGCCAATGATTGATTTAGTATAATAATTTGAGTTGTAGCGATTCATTATGATTGATGACCTAAACTTGCCTTCAAATGTTTTTTGAATATGATAGTATCAGTTGTACACACTCGTCACGTTTGCATGGGTGGTATCTTCACGAAATACATCACAAGACATTGCACTATGGTTGGAGCACCTCATGTAGAGGTGTTAAAAACTACACCCCGATTGGAAAGTCAATTCCTTCATGGTCGATGATGCATTGGTTGAAATCGTTGCTTTGAGGTAACTTAAATCTTGTTAATCTGCATTACAACTTGTATTTATTCTAAAAATTTCACACTTAAAATGAATTGAATTTGGCAGGAGGATCACAAGATGTGAAGTGATCTTGTGTGTTTGGCATGTATGGAGGGAATGGCTAAAAAATATGAACTGATTGGCCAATAGTCTAGAAAAAGAAAATGAAATGTTCAATGATTTAGGTTCTATCATGAACAATTTTTCCAATGATGAAGTGGCCAATGCAATTGATGGATTTTTCAACAAATTCACAAATGAGGAGAAGTTCTTAGACTATTTCCACAGGAATTGGGTTGTCGATGATAAGATTTGTAAGTTCACATACTATTTCTTGTGTTTATGTTTTTGTGTTTCATAAAGATGAAATATGCACTAACTTATCTTTTTACATTAGGGATGTGGGTAAAAGGTTGTCGAGATTTTCCTCATGCAATTCAGGAGAAAAATAATGTTGTTGAGTCATACCATGGTTACGTGATGAAAAATTTTCTAAGAGATCGAAGAAAGAAATGCACTCATAGAATGGATTGGTTTTTGTATAACCTTTTGAAAAAATTTGAACCTCGTTATCGGTTCAAGGAAATTTTGAAAGAAAAAGGATTTTTGAACAAATATAAGAAAGAGAAGCAACTTGAATCATCAATGGAAAAATCTAGAAGAATTTTAGATAGTGATTGCAGCCCTTATGAGAGCATATCTCATGCTTATTGGGTGATGAGTCAAAGTAAGTCTGATAAGAAATATCTTGTCACTTGGTATCACACAAATTTTATAACTTGTGATTTCCCATGGTCTATTCGTGGAAACATTTTCAAGCACTCCATAAAGGTGGATTGGTTGTATTCCCCCTCGAGGGATTCAGACCCATTATTGGATCGTAATGTAACACCTATTTCATTCAATTTCCCTCTTAAGGTAAATGTAGAGGAACCAAACCTTAATGGAGATTCTAGCACAATTATTATAACTAATGACAATGTTTATCTAGAAGTTGAAATACTTCAGTTGGCTAGAGAGAAGTTGTTTGGTTATTTAGAGCTTCTTCGAAATAGTCCTCCGACTACTTTGAGCAAGACCGGACAATCGATTGGTTTAGTTAAAAGGATGTTGGATGATGCCAACAATATTCACATTATGGATTATAACTTCACCCTTGGGTTGGGTGATTTCAAGTCATATTTGAAGAGGAAAAAGAGTTTCTTTAGCCCTAAAAAGAAAAAGAAAAAGAAAAGAAGCAAGCGAAGTGGCGGCTTGGAAATTGATTTTAATGTCTCTACATATGAAATTGAATTGTTCTAGTTCCAACACCTCAACAAGTGGGGCAGTCCTCACTCCAATAATGTATCCTCTATGGTCCCAAGTGAGTTTCATAGAGCGATGACATCAATATGTTTAGAGTAATGTTTATAAACATGTGTTATGAATTCATGCTACTGATAATATGTATTTAAAAATCTTATTATGAATTGAATTTGCTTAGTTTCAACATACTTACCAATACAATTACTACTCTCCTAACTCCATTTGCCTAGTTCAATTAAAGCTTGTCTAATTAAATATTTAGTGCATTGTGTCTTGCAACCAACACTAACTTTATTTTTTTTTAATGGTTTATGTTGTAAGCTCAAAAAAATGATGTAGCTATCCAAGAAATTAATCATCCATTGATTAGATTTGAACATATAATGTTTGGTGAAAGGTAACTTTAAAGTTAAACTTCGCAAGAAATAGTAATGATAATTATTTAGATTTACTAATACAAACAATGCTACATGAATCACATATTATTTTAGCATGTATACTAAATAATAAATGAGTTATTAAATCCTTATCAAGTATTTTGTATTTTTATTGTGAAGAAAAAACCATATATTGATTTGATTTTCTAAATTTTGTTATATAGTTTAAATATTACTAATTATACATTATTTTATTTGTGTGAGCATTAGAGGATTGAATACAATGTAAAGATGCAAACATTTAGATGGTCTTTTGAAAAATTATGTTTTTTTCTTAAAACGTAAACATGATTCCATGATATAGGATAACTCCATATAGGACAATTTTTTTAATTTTACAAAACATTATTGGGATTATGTGGAGAGATACACACTATTTAACTATATTTTTAACTATGATGAATATTATCGTTAAATTCATTTTATTTTTTCCTTTTAATTTATAAAAATAAAAAAATTCAAAATATACTTAGAATTTAGTACACATGTTTTTTTTTATTTAATTATGATGAATATTATCATTAAATTATGATCTTTTTCTTTTAATTTGCTAATATTATTATTATTATTTCTAAATACACTTTGAATTCCATACACAAACATATGTTTATGTGATATGATTTGATATGTGATGTGATATGATATAAATAGAGACTATATATGATTAGTTAATAAAATGAAAGTATTTGAAAATTGAATTTTTTTATGAAGTGAACACAAGCTTATATGTTTATATGTAATGAATTTGTTTATCACTTATCCCTAAGTATTATTGTATTCTTAATTAATTAATTGTTAAATAATATTTATTAATTTGCATTTTGTATAATTATTTTGTATTTTAAATATAGATGATAAATTACTAATTTATTGAGGGTTGTTCAATTTGGATTTTAATGGTTAAATATTTTATATCATATTTTGGATTTGAATATCATTACATATATTTTTTAATTATGTTGCGATTTTCAAGAAAAATGTTTTTTATTTATTTTTTTCATATTAATATATATGGAATAAACATCAATTTCAAAAGAATTGAATCTTAATAGAGAAATAAAAACACCCCACATTACAAACCAACCAAATCCCTATTAACTTAAGTTTGTAATTTTTAAATTCATAACTTTTAAAATACCAAAACTTATCTCTAGCACTTCCTCATATTTGATATGTTATTATAGTATTATTAAATAAGTTTAAAAATTTATATTTATGAAATTATTCCATCCAATTCCTCATATTTGATATGTTTTATAATATTATTAAATAAATTTAAAAATTTATATTTATAAAATTATTTCATTCAATTGACACTTTCCATATACCCAATCCTATATTATATTTATACTAAATATAAATTATTAATGCATCAACAATTTTGACAATAAAAAATATATTATAAACTTAAAATCTTCCATGTAACAATATATATAAAACATCTAAATACATCCAAAATTAATTTTATGAAATAATATAATATTTTAATAATAATATAAATATAAATCAATTTTATTATAAACCTAAAATCTTCCATATAACAATATATATAAAACATCTAAACACATCCAAAATTAATTTTATGAAATAATATAATATTTTAATAATAATATAAATATATATCAAATTTATAAATAATTTACAAGGTATTTTTACGTATCTAACTCTTTAAATTACCCCATTTATCTCAATATTTGAACACTTTCACAAAGAATCCATGAGCCATGTGATTAATCAAATTTAGAATGGCTGGTAACATTATTTGGTTGATATATCTGAAATTATGGGAATTGAAATCATTTTATCATTTTCTTAACTTGCACTTAATAGAGCCAATGGTCTTAGAAGTTTTTGGAAACACTATAATAAAATCCATTGTGATTCCCTCCCATGTCCAATCAAGTATATTCAAGGGATTCAATTTTCTTCTTAGATAATAATGTTTCACTCTTACTTTTTCGAGACACCTTGCTATGTTCATCATTATATTTTATTTTAGTCTCTTTAGTAATACATTTTTTTCACTTTAAAAAATGTACTTCTATAAATTGGAAGTCCGGAATATTGAGCATCATGAATTTCATGATATACCAATCTCATAATGCAATATAAATTGGAAGTCCGGAATATTGAGCATCATGAATTTCATGATATACCAATCTCATAATGCAATATTTTGGTAAGCAGTAATTCATAATCATAGCTATTCAAAGTGTCCACCCATAACCACTACGTAACATTCAAATGAGGTTGAGCCTACAAATATTTTCTTGATTGAAATGCAACTCAAATTTATGTATGATCAAGTAATGACACCATGCCTTTGATGTTGTAGTATAATTACTCTAGTTCTAAACCATAACTTGGGTAAATTTTATGGTGAATCTTTAGCTTCCTGAAATTATAGATAACAACTCTTCCTTCTTTCATTAACAATTCCCTAATACTGTTCACATTGGAATTGGTACACACTAAAAAATCCTTATCAAAATCAAGTAATATTAGCATAGGCATTGAAGAAAGAAACTTATTTAGTTTACTTTGCAGTTTTGACAACGGTCTTGCAATCTTTGAAAATATTTTGATGAACCTTCAGTAATATCCTGACAAACCCAAGAAACTTCCAACTTATGGGACATTCATGAATGAACCTTACCTAAAAATATATCTCTTATATTGGATACAAAGAGATTTACTAAATAAAAATTTTAAAAATAATTTTCAACAATACTCACGACATAAAAAAAAACACAATATTTATTTTCCATGTTTTTAATATAATGTTATAATGTTTTTAATATAATGTTATAAGGTAAAAATTGTGAATGGATTAAATATAATCTAAAGTTTGATTAAAAGTGAAATAACACAATATTATGAGGATTTTTAGAGAATTATTATTAACATTCATTATTACAATTTCTAAAACATGTTTGTCATCTTTAATTTAAGGTGTAATTTTTGTTAGCATTTCAGATAAAGAAATCAATATATAACATGAAATTAAAAAAATAACAAAATTACACTTTAAGAAATTTGAAACTTCTAGATAATTATAATTTAATATGAATCTATCTTAAGTTTATTTTAAATATTCTATAAATTTTATAATAATTATTAAAAAAAAAATTATAATGTAAATATATTTATACAGTAAGAAAAATCAAATCAAAAAATTAAATTAAATATTCTTTAAAATATCAATTTTAAAATTAATATGATGAAAAATAAAATATCAAACTTATTATAATTTAGTTTTTAAAAATAACTATATAAAATACATTATAATTTTTTCATTTGAAAAATAATTAAACTAGATAGTTTTGGGATTTGAAAAGTAGTTAAACTAGAAAATTAAAGAATTAAAATAAAATGATGATCATCCTAATTAATTTTAAAAAGTAAATTAAATTTAAAAATATTATATAATAAATTTCATAAAAATAAAACAACAAATATTTTTTTTTTTATAAATTATTTCAATTATAATTATAATAAAGCTAAACAGTGAAAAACTCATGTTTTTAAATCATTGGATCCAATCTATATGGACAATGTTTAATACATATTATTTATCTTAAATTATAAGATATTTCATTTTTAAAAAAAAATTCATAATATAAAAAAATTAAATAATATAAATTAATTTCCAATTATATAAAAAAAAATTAAAAAATATAAATTAATTTCCAATTATATAATGTTATAATAAACTTTGTTATTTCAATTTCATTTTATTTCATTAGGCTTTCAAAACTATACACTATGCAATTATTAGTCTTTCTGGAAGGCCTAGAGGGACTATAGTGATCTATAATTTGTTGACTTCATATTAGTTTGTCCTTTGACTAAATTTGTTTGCATAATCTCTATTGTTCGAACTAGAGAACTAAAAACATTATTTTTTATATAATAAAAAAACCATATATGTCATGATCTCATTGGATAATAGATGCGAGTTCTTATTGCCAGCTTCATTATTCCCAATTGTATTATATGTTAGCATATCCAAAGTTTTTGATCATCTAGAGTCTTTTTGAATTTTTACTATTTTTATTTAAATGTTTAGATATCCAAAGTTTTGAGCACTTTGAGCATCCAGAGTTAGTTTTTTATTAGTTGACTTCATATTAGTTTGTCCTTTGACTAAAATTGTTTTGCATAGTCTCTATTGTTTGACCTATTGTTATTATTATTGTTATTATTAAGTACTTAAAGAGGCATTTTTTTTATTACATTTGTAAACAGGCATGCCACAGTGCATTCTTTCTTAAATTTTTACACAGTGCGAGGCCCTTGGACGGTCCTGACAGCCTTAAATGTTTACCTAACAGGTCTCATGGCCTTAAATGTTTACTTAACAGGCATGTTACAATACATTTTCCTCTGATTTTTTTATACAATGTTGTCTGCAGTGAATATGGGGAATATTGTTGTTCACTGTCATTATTGGTTCATTGGTTGATGTTTTCTCATTAGTTCGTTGGATGTTGCTTATTATTGTTTGATTCAACTTTGCAAAGTTGAGGTCCTAAAGCTGCAGTTGGACCTCTTTGTGCTTTTTCATTGGTTTGTTGTTTGTTTGTTTCTCGTGTTTGCTTCAACTTTGCAAGGTTGAGATCCTGCATCGGTAGTTGGACCTGTTGTTGCAGTTTGCACGGTTGGGGTTCTGTATCCACGATTGGAACTACGCTTATGTCGTTCCCCATTCACGGGTAGGTTTCAGTGCCATGGTTTCCATCCTATTCGTTGTTTGTTGTTTGTTATTTCCATCTTGCAAGTAAAAATTTTCAATATTGGGAATGCATGAGTCAAAATCCTCTTACAGAACATCTTTGTATGTGACTAATACCACCAAAGAAGCAGGAGTGTGATGCTTCCTTGGTGTTGTTCTTAAACATCAATGTTCAACACAGAACCCACCTCTATCACAACTATAGTGACATATAAAAAAGGATATCGAATTTTCTCCTCTTTTTTTTTTGTTCCTGAAAACCATACATTTGGTGCATTTTTTTGGGGATGTTCCCTTACAAAATGTATGATTCCCCTTTGAATGCAATGATGGACACAGAAACCACCTTTGTTGCACCCATAATGACATGTTAAAAACGAAACCGAATGTTCTCCTCATATTTTTTTATCCTAAAAACCATATGTTTGGTGCATTTTTTTCAAGTTGTTCTCTTCCAATCACATGTGCCCACTTCCATGTCTTGGACATCAAACCATAACTCATTGGAAAATAAAAATGCAAAAAAAAAAAATGAGGAACAGTCTGAAAAAAATGCACCAAACGTATGGTTTTCAGAAACAAAAAATATGAGGAGAAAATTTGATTTCCCTTTTTATATGTCACTATGGCTGCAATAGAGGTGGGTTATGTGTCAAACATTGACATTCAAGAACAAGACCAAGACAACATTACAGTATTGTTTCTCTGGTCGTAGTAGTCGCATACAAATATGTTCTACAAGAGGATTTTGACTCAAGAATTCTCAGTATTGAAAATTCTTACTTGCAAACTGGAAAAAGCTAACAACAAATAAGAATGTAACCATGGCACTAAAACTTACCCATGAATGGGGAACGACAGAAGCACAGTTCCAATTGCAGATGCAAAATCCCAATCATGCAAACTACAAGATTCTTAAATGTTTACACAATGGAAGGCCCTTAGATGATCCTCACAGTCTTAAATGTTTTCCTAACAGGCCTCACAGCTTCAAATGTTTACTTAACATGCGTGTTACAATATATTTTCCTTTGATTTTTAGATACAATCTTGTCTGCAGTGAATTTGGGAAATATTATTCTTCACCAACATTATTGGTTCACTGGTTGATGCTTGCTCGTTGGTTCGTTGGATGTTTTTTATTGTTGTTTGCTTCAAATTTGCAAAGTTGAGGTCCTGCAACTGCAATTGGACCTCTTGGTGTGTGCTCACTGGTTTTTTGTTTGTTGCTTGCTCTTGTTTGCTTCAAGTTTGCAAGGTTGGGATCCTGCATCCGCATTTTGACCTGTTGTTGTAGTTTGCACGATAGGGATTATGCATCTTTGATTGGAATTGTTCTTCTGTCGTTCCCCATTCACGGGTAAGTCTCAGTGCCATGGTTGCATTCCTATTCGTTGGTTGTTGTTTTCTATATCCAGTTTGCAAGTAAGAATTTTCAATACTAGGAGTGCCTGAGTCAAAATTCTCTTGCAGAAAATCTTCATATGTGACTACTACGACCAAAGAAACATGAGTGTAATTTTGTTTTAGTATTTTTCTTGAACATCGATGTTCGACACAAAACCCACCTCTGTCACCATAGTGACATATAAAAAAGGAAATCGAATTTTCTCCTCGTATTTTCTGTTCCTGAAAACCATACATTTGGTGCATTATTTTCATGTTGTTCCCTTCCAAAACGTCGTGTTCCCCTTTGAATGTCAATGTTGGACACAGAACCCACCTATGTTGCATCCATAGTGAGATATAAAAAATGAAATCAAATGTTCTCCTCATATTTTATGTTCCTGAAAACCATATGTTTGGTGCATTTTTTTTCAGGTTGTTCCCTTCCAATCACATATGCCCGTTTCCATGTCTTGGACATCAAACCATATCTTGTTGAAAATAATCAATGCAAAAAAAAAAATGAGGAACAACCTGAAAAAAATGCACCAAACGCATGGTTTTCAGGAACAAAAAATATGAGGAGAAAATTCTATTTCCTTTTTTATATGTCACTATGAATATGATAGAGGTGGGTTCTATGTCGAACATTGACGTTCAAGAACAATATCAAGGCATCATTACACTCATGTTTCTTTGATCGTAGTAGTCACATACAAATATTTTTTGCAAGACGATTTTGACTCAGGCATTCCCAATATTTAAATTTCTTACTTGCAAGCTAGAAATAGCGAACAACAAACAACAAATAGGAGTGAAACCCTGGAACTGAAACTTACCCATCAAAGGGGAACACCAGAAACACAGTTCCAATTGCGGATGCAGAATCCTAATCGTGCAAACTGCAACAACGGGTCCAACTGCGGATGTAGGACTTCAACCTTGCAAAGTTGAAGCAAACAAGAGCAAGCAGCAAAAAACAAACCAGTGAGTCAATTGAATAGGCATTGTTTTGTGACTACTATCGGACTACTATTTTGTGACCGAATTCCATAATAGAGGGAGTGAGCATGACCACGCATTGTTGTGGATAGAGGGTGCACCGGTCTATGGAAATGACAACAACTCACAGATTGAGTAGTTTCTGGACAAATACATGGCATGCAACATAAATCATTTGGATCCAGAACTTGCCAAATTTCATAAAAAATGTCATACAAGGAGCTGTAAAAAATGAAAAAAATCACATTTCAGGTACAACTTCCCTGTGTCGTTAATGAGAACAACAAGAATCATAGAGCCAATTAGTTTAGAGGACAATGTTCTCATTGAGAAATCTAAATCTTTGTTCACATTTCTAGAATAAGGAGACTTTGATGACTTAATGAGCTTCCAAGACTTCTTTGCAGAGATAAATCTTACAGAATATGAGTACATCCAAGCCATACAATATACACTTAAACAACCAATAGTTTTCCTTAAATGAAAACTTTCACATATTTGGAACAATAGTTTCTCCAAGGACCAACCAGTTATGTGGAATACAAATATAGACGCACAGTATGTCGTCAATGCATATGTTATAGCATCATATTGTACCTCTTACATGACAAAGGTTGACAAATCTATGCCAAGTGCATTCAGAAGAATACGCAAAGAACATGAAAAAAAACATATTGATGATATGCAAATGATACGTGCACTTGGAAATACATTACTTAATATTCAACAAATGTCTTCTCAAGAAGAAGTCCACATTGCACTTTCCCTACCCCTGAAATGTGTCTTCCTAAACACATCTCCACTTGGGAAATGCAAATTGGAACATGGTTTACATTTAGGCCACCAAAAATACTATTAAAATAAAATAATATGAAAAATGTTGAAATAAATATAAACACCATCTCTTTGAACTTGAACCAGAGTTTGTCGAGCTCCAACTATATTTCATAGCTGGGAATGTTTTTCCCATAGTTAATGTGTTTCTATGGCTTGATAATTATCAGATTAATGTGTTTTGGAATTATTTCCTCTAGATAGAGTAAGCCATTAAATTAAATATAAAACACAGAGGTAGCTCAGCGTAGTTGAATGAACCATTAAACTCTGCATCAACCTCATGTCTGTATGCCATGAATTTTGTATCCAATGGGGGCGACGGAGGTGATGGATTGTAATTCCCAGTTGTGGTGTGTTGGGGTTGGCATCAGAGGAAATGTACGAGCCAGGAGGGGCATGGATGAAATGTTTGCTCGATCAAAAAGGCATTGGGAGTCAAAAAATAGGTCAAGAAAATGGAACAAACGAAATGGAAACAACGTGTGAGAAACAATCTAAATAGCCTTATTCGAGGGTTAGTTAGCACTCTATTTTGAGAATACGAAAAAGGGAATTAATTTCTTCACTAAAACGGGGGAGGAGAAATAGGAATTCTAAAGAGTATGGAAATTCTTATTGACCACATTTCTAACTATTTAAAATTATAAATAAAAACAACATTTTTTCGATCTTTGAAAACGAGGAGCGTCAAAATATGAAGCCAATCCTATTCGAAAAAAATTGTTAAATTTTTTATTCAACTATTTTTTTCATCTTTTTCAAATATAAAATTGAAAAAAGAAAAAAATACCAAAATCCATCCCATCAAAGAACAACTAAATGTTATCATTAATACTTGCAATAAAAATTATACTAAAACTAACAAATGATGACAACCTCTTGTTATAATATAAGGGAACAAAATTCTCTAAAATAAACCGTCAACCAACTATTATTTATTCTATTGAATAAATCTTCAATAAAATGGAAAGGATGAGAGAATATAATTAATAAACTTAATAGTTACAAAGGTTAACATATTACTATGCAATGAAGAGCTTATGTGCTTAAATCAAAATAAGAGAGAGAGAGAGAGAGAGAGAGAGAGAGAGAGAGAGAGAGATTTGATTATGTTTATGTCTCTATTTCTCTATTTCAAAGTGAAGAGTGAATCTATTACTTGATATTTTCTGAAATCAATTTTAATGAATTGAGATATATGGAAGGAAAAGGAAAAACTATCGATTATTGGAATTACTAATAAACCAAAAATTTAAGAAAAAAAGAAAGAGATCAATGACTCGTCCGTGATAAATTTTCAGATGGTGATAACCACAGTGATTATTGAATTTACTTTAAAATGATAATAACCATGGTGATAATTGAATTTACAAGCAGTTAGGACCAAACCTTTAATGCATATTGTTACCATGTCCAATAATTTGCAATCAAAACATATAAATACCATGTGTTGAACTTATGCCTATACTTAAAGGGGGTATGAATTATTATAATATAATTTTTACTTTATCTAGCCATTCATCAATCATTTATTAGCCAAGAAATGATATGAAATATAAACTTAAATCATAATGCAGAGATTTTAACACGAAAACCCAATCAGGAGAAAACCATAAAATTATCTTTATAAATGTATGTAGGCACCGACCTATTGTTACAAGTATTGTAGGAACCAACCTAATGGAGAGATCAATCTCCTTAACTAAGAACAAACTTAGCAAGATGTAGGCACCAACCTACTAGAGACACCAAACTCATCAACTAAGAACCAAATCAACAAGAAGTAGGCACCAACCTACTGGAGACACCAATCTCCTCAATTGAACACCAACTCAATAAGATATGTGTAGAAACCAATCCAATATCTTCATACATAGTGTACTTCTAACTTCGCATGCATGCTTCATTTCACAAACAATCCTTCAAACCATAGAAAGCCTCATAGCATCATTCCTAAAATGTAATCATCAATGGAAACATCCACTAACAGAAACATCACAACCTCAAAAAAGTGCACACGACATCATCACAGACCTTCATTCCTTCATGGTGCACTTTGAGAAAAAAAAATACATCAAGAAAATTCCTTAGACTTTTCTTGCACACATTTAGATCCTAGAAATACACCCTGACACCTTTAGCACACCTTAGATCACTTATGTGCACCCCAGACTTGATCTCTTGCTAGGTTCCTCTATAAATGTGCATTTCTATCTTGTATTTATAGTAATTATGTCCCCACTTTCTGGTTTGATCTATAAAGACTAGCTCAGTCGACCACAATTTTATGGTTAGGTTGTCGAACGAAAAAAATTCATATCTCCTCATTCCTATAGAATTAGAAGGAATGTCATATATTGTTGGAAAGGTATCGAAATAATATTTCCAAAAATATAACTTTTATCTTATTAAGCTAGGCATGTAGGGTAAAAATTCCTTCAAAGATAGGGTATCCAAACTGATCATCAAAAATTTAGGAGTAATACTTTCAACAATCTCCATCTTGCACTCTTTATCTTGGAAATTTGTAGGCTTGTAATATTTATCTTGGACATATGTACCCCCCCCTATATTTGACATCAATGACAACAATATTTTCAACAATATCCCCCTTTGTCATTGATGAAAACCCTTAGTCATTTATAATACTCCTCTTGTTTGCAACGTCTCCCTCTATCTGCAACTTCTCCCCCTTTGACATCAATGGTAAAGGATTTCTCCCATGAGCTTATGTTTCTATTTATTGACAATATGAGAGAGATATCACTCCCATACAAAAATGTTCTCCTTTGACTCTATCGAGTATGTATACACCTCTTGAGGTTATATTTGCATTTTCCATTAATCTTCTTGAAGTTGCTTTCCTTATCTATCACCCTTTAGAATGAAATGTGAGGTTATAACCTTGATCAAACATTTCGATGACACTTAGAATATTATGCGTTAACCCTTTAAAATACAAGACATTATCTATGTTTATTAGTCTTTCAATTATCAAGACTAACAATACCTTTTCCAACTATCCTTGTAGAAACCTTATCTCCAAAAGTAACATTGCCTCATTTTTCTTCCTCGAAGGTGAGAAACTTGGTATGGTCCCTTGTCATGTGTTTTGAACATGCAATTTCAATGTACCAATGGTTCCCTTCATTTTGAGCATAAATTGCAAGTCCACATTCTTTCTTCTTCGGTTCTTCTTGTTTCATTTTCCACGCCCTAGTGTATTCTTCTCTATGCTTGGTAAGAGCATATTCTTTCTTGTTTTTTTTAGGATACTTTATTATGTTGCTTCTACATTCAAGTGTTATGTTCCCATATTTATTACACTTATAACATTCAATATCAAGTAGATGAGAAAATGAATTGTAGTTTTTTTAGCAAACCCATGAGAACTTTTGCTTTTGTTTCTCACATAATTATCCTTTGAGGTTTTGTAAGAACCTTTATTTCTTGTTGAAAGATTGGTTGTCATTGATTTCAATCCTTGAAGAAGTATTGTAACCCCAATGGTATGGTTATGGAAACCGAAGTTGATCAAGGAAAAAGGCCATGAAGGACAGTGTTAATGTAGGTAACTCACTCATGGATGGATATTCCTCGTCATGATGTTTTCGTTGATATGTGGTACGCCATGTAGTTCCTCACGGTTAGGGAGTTATGGCCTTGTGAAGTTAAAAGCCCCGAAGAATGGTCAAGAAACCCCTAGTTGGTTACAAGTCTTTAATGAAAGGGTAAAGTGGTTGTAACAAGAAATTTAAGAATCCCCTAAGATTAAGTAAAGAGGTTACCTAGAAAAATTATAAATACACCTCAAGGAGTCATTCACAAGTACATTCACTCACTTATTCTATTGAACATATTCTAGTGAAATAGTGATCTATTTGAAAATTTTGCGACAGTGAAATATGAGTTAGGGATGAGTGAGAAGTGTTGGAGTTTCGAGGTTGTAGAGGAGAGCAAAAATATCTGAGGAAACCCTAGTTTAGTTGATCCCTGTGAGTCAGAATATTGGTGTCCCATGAGGCATCCCCTCAAGTTGCAGTATACCTATCACATGAGCCCTCGTGTTATAGGATGTCTTAGTCTTGTGAGGACAATACAAGTTTGGGGTAAAGAATAGTACCGGGTCCATGAAGATAGAAGATAACTTACAGGTCATCATTTCAGTGTTTCGGGTCAGCTACAAAGGTACTAGTATGTTTGTGCACTTATTTTGAAGGTTATGCTTGATTATAATGGAGTGTATGCTTGAGGCATACTTGGCATATTGATGAGGGTTTAACACATGATTGAGGTACATATTGGATACATGATTGAGTAAGGTATTTTGGTATATCTGGTTTAGCATATGGCATGGTTTCTATGGCTCATATCTTTGATATGATTGTTGATGGTTGAGGTATACAGTTGATGTATGTTGGAATATGCATAAGGGACATGCATTGGTTCTTCATTGATGATATGGGTAACACCCTATTTTCCCCCAGTCTGTAAAAATAACTATATTGGCTAAGAACTATGGCAAACTCAAAGATGTCAATGTTTGATTTGACGGACCTTTTTATAAAAGGTCGATGAATGTAAATTATGTTATGAATATGTGTTGCATGGCTGTTGGGAGGGGGATGTGATAAAAGAGACCATGATGGCTAATGAGAGGTGGTGGAAGGGCCCTGGAATGGTTGCGTTAACTTCCACCGATCCAGTACCATACTGGTTTTACTTTCTCAAAGACCAAAGCAACTCTCTGAACTGGAATGGATTTTCTGTCAGATTGGTAGGTGGGGAGGCTCCTCAAGAGTTAATAAGGGGATGGGGGTGAACTGCCCATCTATAACAGCTCCCAGACCTGACCGCAGATGGTGAAATTTGCACCACATGCAATCTTTCAAAGAAAAGGCAAGAGAGGAAGTGTGGTAAGGGGTGGAAGGGAGAAAGTGCGCGAGATAGGGGATCGTGGAAGAGAACTAAAAAAACTCTGAAAACACAGGGATTATTTTTTGTATCAGGAGAAGGAGAGTAACCTTCGTCCTTAACTTTTGTTGAACTGGAAGTGGGAGACTGAATCTCCAAGCATCTTGGTCTAGCTCGGGGGTGGCCAGTGGTAAATCCATTTGGAGTCACTGAGCCTACGGTTGGGTGGAAACGAGCACCCCTCTTAGCAGTCGCATCACACCTGGTATTTCTTATAAGTATTTTATGCCTTGTATTTTGAATTGTATACCATGAATACATGTTCATGTTTATCCGCCCGTAATGATTTATGTGTGGAATGATTGCCCGATGTTTTGATCGGAAATAATGGATGCATACTTATACTTATATGATCATAATCGGTTTATGTATAAAAGGAACGAGTTCAAAATATGAGTCTGTTCCCTTGAGATTTGTTCCATCTATTGACTCACGCTATGTCCTGGTTTGATTTCCTGAAGGCACCTCCTCCCGGGAAGTTTCCTCACATTCCAGAGCCGGAGTGAGTTCCTTGAAAGGACTACCTTTATAGTGAACCCACGAGTTTACTTTACCCCTGTCACAGAGTTCATAGCTCGGTGAGTTAGGAAGTCTTTTTAGTCAGGTCACCAAGCCTAGCAATGATTACCCAAGAACCCTATGAAGGATCATGTGATCGAAGTCTGGAAACCTTGTACAAGAAAGAATAGTTCTCTCAGGTTTCGGTGTTTCGGCACCCGGGGGACCAAAGGGAAATATCCCTCGTCTTCGCCAGTCGTGAAATCCTAGTATGCGAAACCCCGAATAGGTTCAACGTGAATAGGTTTCAGCGTTTCGGCACCCAGGAGACCAAAGGGAAAGATCCCACATATTTTCCAGTCGTGAAATCCCAGTATCTGAAACCCCGAATAGGTTCAGAATGAATAGGTTTCGGCGTTTCGACACTCGGGAGACCAAAGGGAAAGATCCCTCATCTTCGCCAATCATGAAATCCCGGTATGTGAAACCCTGAATAGGTTCAGCATGAATAGGTTTCAGTGTTTCGGCACCCGAGAGACCAAAGGGCAAGATCCATCATCTTCTCCAGTCGTGAAATCCTGGTATGCGAAACCCCGATTAGGTTTAGCATGAATAGGTTTCATCATTTCGGCACCCGAGAAACCCAAGGGCAAGACCCCTCGTCCTTGCCATTCGTGAAGTCCCTGTATGCGAACCCCAAATTTGTTGAGCGAGAATAGGTTTCGATGTTTCAGCACCCGGGAAACCAAAGGAAAAGACCCCTCATTTTTGCAAGTCGTGAAATCTCGGTACGCGAATCCCGACGCGCTCTGTGGATGAGCTCAAGGTCACCGGACAGGGTCTTTTGGTAGGAAGGAGGAGTCCCAAAAGAATATAGACCGCCCATTTGTAGGGACTCGTGGCGAAGATCTAAAGTCGCCAGGGGTTCTAGAGATCGAGGAAATAGGAGTGAACACCCCGCCAAAATCCCGAAAGGTAGAATGTTGGGATTTAATCCAGGCCGTTGATCAAGTCGATGATCTGGACCGTAGATCCAGATGATACCGGGCTTGTGAGTCCCAGGGATTTGAAAGGGAAAGGAGGAATTCTTGCATCATGATTCCCTGAATCGAAAAACCCCGAAATCATTTAGAGGAATAGCACCAGGTCATAGGACCGGTCGTATGAAAAGCAACCCAAGGGAGGAGCTAAGGATTTGTTAAACCCTTTCAGGTTTTGGCATTTCGAAAGACAGAGAACAAGGGAACGCTTGCATCGCGATTCCCTGAATTGTGAAAGTTGGAACGCCTTTTTGGTTAGGCTTGTGGTCATAGCCAACGATCACATGGAGGAGAATAAGGGAAGGGATGGTCTGCGCTAGGCCCCATAGAAATTCGTGGATTCTGTCCCTCGAAGAAAAGACAAAAGAAAAAAGAAAATCTTAGTTGTCGTATTAGGTGTGTGACAAATTGGTATCAGATCATGGTTACAGCACTTGGCCTGCTTGGGCTCATGAACGAGTTGTGTAGAAACTCCATTTGAAGTACTCTTAAAAGCAGTAACCCTCTACCTTAACCCCCTTTATCAAAAGCCGAAGTTAAGAATGAAAATTCCTATTGTGTGTATGCATTTGAAAAATATTAGTTATGCACTGATTGTGAATGAATATAATATTGACTAACAACATGTGTTTTCTTGCACAACAAGCGGACGATCAACCACGAGAAGCTGAAGATGCATAGAATGGTGATGCACCACGAAGCGGGGGATGGCTCCCACAATAGAGACGAAGATTCTGACAAAAGGAGAGCAGTAGAGACCCCTCCAGATCTATCTGAGATTGTGAGAAGCCTCATGGTCGAACTACAGAGCTGCAAGGCCGACAATGAGAGGTTGATAAAAGAGCAAGAGAAGCAAATAGAAATTAATGCATTCTTGCTGCAGATTTTATCTGACATACAAATATGCTTGCGGCATGGACCTGACACTAGTCACGCAGACCAATGACAAAGAAAGAGAAGTTGAAGCCCACCTGGGATACAAAAATTTGGTCCTTTAAGTGGCCACACTGGGAGGAGCACCTCGAGAAAGGACCACCCCAGAGATAAGGGACAAGCATTGAACGATTCCTCTGGAAAGGAAACTAGCGACTCGGAGGGATCTTCTAGTAGCAGAACTAGTTCTTATTCTGAAAGAAAACAGAAGAAGTGAAATCATTCCAAAAATCATAATCTCAAAGAATTCAAGAAGGCCAAACCACCCTCTTTCGATGGTGAAATAAAGAAGGGAGAGGAAGTGGAGGCCTAGCTTCTTGGACTAAAGAAGTATTTCAGAGTCCATGATTTCTCAGAAGACTTGAAGGCCCGAGTAGCCACTTTCAACTTGAATGGAAAGGCTTCCATATGGTGGGAAGACCTTAAGAATGTAAAAGGGATTCACGAAGAGGACCTATCTTGGCAACGGTTTGAGAAACACTTCAAGAAGAAGTATCTGTTAGAAAAGTATTTCGACGAAAGAATTCTATGAACTCAAGCTGGGACAATGCACCATAGAGGAATATGTCAACAGATTCCTCAAGTTGCTGAGGTACGTACCCTATATAAAAGAAAAAAAGGCAAAGGTGCAATGATTCATCAATGGACTACCTAAGGACTATCAAAACAGGATTGAGTTTGACGAGCCAAAGACCCTAGAAGACACTATCCGAAAGGAAAGATATTGTTATAAACAACTTGGGCATCGGACATAACCTCATGAAGGTTGGAAGCAGAATAATAGTTCGGGACTCCAAAAAAAAGGGGTTTAAATCCCCAAGATTTAAAAACTATAAAAAGGACTCAAGGATGAGCTTCCCAACCCAAAGCGTACACCAACAGAATTTCGCCTCCCAGAGAGGAAATAAACCTTTAGGATCTACCCCAAGAAAGAATGATAACCTGAAGAATGATCCGTGGCAGGATCTTTTATATGATTATGGTTGAGTTTTAACTTGCATGAATATTTTAACCATTTGAGAATTTAACGAAAGAATGAGGAAAGAAGGGGATTATATCAGTCAAATACACATATGCAGATCTGAAAATAATAATGAACAGCAAACCATAAGAACGCAGGTTGATAACGGAGTTCGGCACAATGTTTGCCTACGTCTCCGGGCCTTTTTCCTTGTGGGGGAGGCTTCTTTATTTCTTCTCAAGTGCTCAAAATTACATCTCAGCAATGCCAAAAGGCTACAAGACTGATCTAGTCTTGTTCTCCCAGATCTCTAGAACCCAATGCAAGAAACGGCATGCAAAAATGATGCTCCAAGCTCCCAGAAACGATCCGACAGCGTTTCTACCTCAAAGGCTTCCCTGCATCAAACTGACTTTGGCTTGGCTTTCCTCCAGCATAACTCTGCTCTGAATCACTGTCATTGGCCTCAAACAGGCCTGGTTTATATAGCAATGAAGTTGGTTTCACATCCCCAACTTCCTCCAAGAATCTGCCCTCCAAAAATGCCCAATATCCCCCAAAAATGGAGAAAATCTGCTAATAATAGGTTCAGTTAATTAAAAAAATAACCCAAATTCTTGTTTAAAAACCACTTTTATAAATGTTTTGGGCCTTTAGCCCCCAATAGTGCGCTCAGCCCCTGAAACTCGGTCATATTGTTGGCCATGTGGCCAAGCGCATGGCACTCTGGCCCCCCCATACACGCGCCTACCCCCGGGTCATATGGCTCGTGGTAACCGTGCCTGTGTGCTCGCGCGCTCCCGTCGGTCGGCTCCCCATTACGCGGTCATATGGTAACTGTTTGACATTGGCGCGGGGTCCAGGGGCCAAGTCCTACCCCAACCTCCCACCAAAAATCCTTCCGCGCGTTTGTATAACGGTTATGTAGTTTAACCATTAAACTTCCCGCGTATTTATATGATAGAGCCCCGGGTTTTGAGTATGGTTATATGGCGTGTGGTCGCGTGGATAGGTACGAAACCGAGGGATGGGGCTAAGCCCCGGCCCTTTTACCCGCGGCATGAAACCTTTCTCCAATTCAAATATATTTTGTGCCGATTCAATAACAAGTACCGCCCGTGGCTATGTTGGCTAGCCCGAATACATAGATCGTTCGCCTGCCGGGAGGTCGTGGGTTCGACCCCCGGCCAAGCCACCAAACCAATTTTTACAATGAACCCGACGAGCCTATCATACAGCGCCACGTGGCACCCTATGAGTGGGCCACGTGGCCTTTTTAAACCAATCGGAACGTGCCACGTGTTGGCCTGTGATTGGCCCACGTGTGCCGCCACATCGGATGTCGTACGCCATTTGTCGCTCTGCCAGGCTGCCACGTGTCCCTGCTGCGTCAGCATAACCGTACGCCCTGTCAGCCACCACGTCACTGGATGACGTCAGCATGCCACATGTCACCCTGTGAGTGGTGACACGTGTCACCTCCATACTAGTCAAACCGCATGCCAAATGTGCCAAATCCGTATGACACGTGTCCCGTCCTGGTGATGCCACGTGTCCTCCGTACGGTCTGCCACGTGTCGCCTCCTGGTTGGCCCACGTCAGTTGTACGGCCCTGCCATGTCATCTGTATGGTCTGCCACGTATCGCCTCCTGGTTGGCCCATTTCATCTGTACGAACATGCCACGTGTGTTGTACGGACATGCCACGTGGACTGTACGGCCTGCCCAGTCAGCATCAAATTTTTGCCTGTTTGACTTTTCGGACAGAACGCGATATCTTCTCCATACGGACTCCGTTTGACGAAGTAAATATACCGCCGGAATCAGGAAGACGAGACAGACGCAATGGCATAGGTTTCGTCGCATTCCGAGCACTTTCATTTTTGAGCATTTTTCAAGCCCTATCAGGCTTCTGGATCCGTTTTCGGATCACACCTCCCCACAACAAGACCTTTTGGTCCCCAAAAGGTTACTGTCTAGTTAACAAGCTCGTGATAGGCCACCCGGCTTGTCCTCTGTCTCTGAACTCTGTCCTGTGCAGCTGTCTCATCAAGATCAGCTGTAATACAATGATGACCACTGAAAGTACATTGTTAGTCATTGCAACCCTGCTACATTTCACTGAAGCCACTATCATCCATGTACTGAACATTGCTAATGATAATATTAGAAAAACGACTGCAAATGAACTGATATACTTGAAGTATTTGCACGACATAAGTTTATCTTGAAGCAATTTATGATTAATTTTCCACTCAATAATCATATCCTGTTCTTGCTTAAGATCTATAACTTCACTTGAAACAATTAATGGTTTGTCGCTAACTTGCACTGCTTTTGTTAACCGTTCCATTGTTTGAAGTTTGTTACTTTCTTTAACATGATGAGCATGCACTATGTAGTCACGACCTTCTTTAGTAAACTGATACTGATTCTTAGTTCTGTAGAAGATTTCTTTTCGATCATACAAGTACGGACTACCTAAGACGATGCCACATTCTTTTAACGACACTACATCACA